>JBBDGP010005398.1:0-60000 GCA_037952835.1 Lithobates septentrionalis
GATTGGGAATTGGGGGATTGGGAATGGAGGGTGTGGGATTGGAGGGTTGGGGAATGGAGGATTGGGAACGGAGGGTTTGGAATGGAGGATTGGGAATTGGAGGGGGTTGGGGAATGGAGGATCGGAATGAAGGGTTGGGAATGGAGGATTGGGAATTGGAGGGTTGGGAATGGTGGATTGGGAATTGGAGGATCGGGAATGGAGGACTAGGAATTAAAGGATTGGGGATGGAGGGTTGGGAATTGGAGGATTGGGGATGGAGGGTGGTGATTGGAAGGTTAGGGACCGGAGGATCGGGAATGGAGGATTGGGAATTGGGGGGTTGGGAATGGAGGATTGGGGAATGGAGGATCAGGAATTCGAGGGTTGGAAATGGAGGATTGGGAATTGGAGGATCGGGAATGGAGGGTTGGGAATCTGGAGGATTGAGGGTTGGGTATTGAAGGATTGGGGATGGAGGGTGGGAGATTGGAAGGTTGGGGACCGGAGGATCTGAAATGGAGGATTGGGAATTGGGGGGTTGGGAATGGAGGGTTAGGAATGGAGGATTGGGAATTGGAGGGTTGGGAATGGTGGATTGGGAATTGGAGGATCAGGAATGGAGGATTGGGAATTGGAGGACTGGGGATGGAGGGTGGGGGATTGGAGAATTGGGGATGGAGGGTGGTGGATTGGAAGGTTGGGGAATGGAGGGTTGGGAATTAGAGGGTTGGGAATTTGAGGATCGGGGATGGAGGGTGGGGGATTGGAAGGTTGGGGAATGGAGCATCGGGAATGGAGGATCAAGGATGGAGGGTGGGGGATTGACGGGTCGAGGTTAGAAGGTTGGGAATTGGAGGATCAGGGGTGGAGGGTTGGGAATTGGAGGGTTGGGAATGGAGGATTGGGAATTGGAAGATTGAGGAATGAAGGATCGGGAATGGAGGATTGGGAATTGGAGGATCAGGGATGAAGGGTTGAGAATTGGGGGGGTGGGGGATAGAGGGTTGGAAATTGAAGGATCCGGGATGGAGGGTTAAGAATTTGGGGATCGGCGATAGAAGGTTGGGAATTGGTGTGTCAGGGTTGGAGGTTTGAGGAGTCAGGGATGGAGGATTGGGAATTGGGAGATCAGGGATAGAGGGTTGGGAATTGGGGTGTCGGGGTTGGAGGATTGGGAATTGGGGGTCAGGGTTGGAGGGTTGGGAATTGGGGGGTTGGGGATAGAGGGTTGAAGATTGGAGGGTTGGGGATGGAGGGTTTGGAAATGGAGGATCAGGGTTGAAGGGCTGGAGATTGGAAGATCAGGGATGTAGGATTGGGAATTGGAGGATTATGAATAGAGGGTTGAGAATTGGGGGGTTGGGGATGGAGGCTTGGGAATTGGAGGCTAGGGATGGAGGGTTGGGGATTGAATAATGGGGGTTGGAGTATTTGGAATTGGAGGGGTCAGGGTTGGAGGGATGGGAATCGGGGGTGTCAAGGTTGGAGGGTTGGCGATCGAAGGATGTGGGTTGGAGTGTTGGAAATTCGGGGGGTCGGGGTTGGAGGGTTGGGAATTGGAGGATCAGGGAATGAGGGTTGGGAATTGGAGGATCAGGGAATGAGGGTTGGGAATTGGGGGGGCCAAAGTTGAAGGTTTGGGGATTGGAGGATCGGGGATGGAGGGTTGGGGATTGGTGATTCAGGGATGGGGGGTTGGGGATGGGGGGTTGGGGATGGAGGGTTGGGAATTGGAGGATCAGGGAGTGAGGGTTGGTAATTGGGGGGTCAAAGTTGAAGGGTTGGGGATCGGAGGATCAGGGATGGGGGGTTGAGGATTGGAGGGTCGAAGTTGGAGGGTTGGGAATTGGGAGAGGCTGGGGATGGAGGGATGGGGATTGGAGGGTCGGGGTTGGAGGGTTGGGGTTTGGAGAATGGGGATTGGAGGGTTGTGAACTGGAGGATCAAGGTTGAAGGGTTGGGAAATGGGGGATCAAGGTTCAAGGGTTGGGAATTAGGCTGTCAGGGATGGAGGTATGGGGATTTGGGGTTGGAGGGTTGGGGATTGGAGGGTGGGAATTGGAGGGTTGGGAATTAGGTGGTCAGGGATTGGAGGGATGGGGATTGGGGTTGGAGGGTTGGGGATTGGAGAGTTGGGAATTAGGTGGTCAGGGATTGGAGGGTTGGGGATTGGGGTGTCGGGATTGGAAGGTCACGGAGTGTGAATGGCCCCTGGACAGAAATCCCGGAGAAGAAGTGCAGCATGTGAGAAGTAACATCAGATTGGTTGTCCTCAGAACAGAACAAAAGCCTTTGTGCGTTGAGGAATATCTGGAGGAATATATCTTCCCGTTCTCGGTAGCGGGGGTCTGCATGTTCTGCGTTTCCCTTGCTAGGGGCCCCCAATCACCCCACCCCCCCATCTGCCGCGTCTCTACCTTTGATCCCTTTACCTGCTCCTCTTCCTCCCCGCTCACTGCGCTACACACCGATTATACAACCTAAGAGGAGCGATTCTGTGCAACCAGCCAATCAGAGGCTTCCATTCCTTTTCCATCCTGCTCCAAGAAAACCACCGCTGGGGTGCTTCTACGGCTGACCGTACTGCCATCTTTTCACCCAGCCAGTTGTACTATTCAGTTGGTGAAGATTGGACAATCAGATTGTATAGTGTATGGCCAGCTTTAGCATCACATACGCTCCAATCTGATACCACAACCATCCCTTGTATCCTGACCATCTCCTGGAACCCGACAATCCCTCGTATCGCAACCGTCCCTCGTACCGCCACCGTCCCTTGTACCGCAACCGTCCCTCGTACCTCAACCGTCCCTCGTACCTCAACCGTCCCTCGTACATCAACCGTCCCTCGTACCTCAACCGTCTCTCGTACCGCAACGTCCCTCGTACCTCAACCGTCCCTCGTACCGCAACCGTCCCTCGTACCTCAACCATCCCTCGTACTGCAACCGTCCCTCGTACCTCAACCGTCCCTCGTACAGCAACCGTCCCTTGTACCTCAACCGTCCCTCGTACCGCAACCGTCCCTCGTACCTCAACCGTCCCTCGTACCTCAACCGTCCCTCGTACCGCAACCGTCCCTCGTACCTCAACTGTCCCTCAACCGTCCTTTGTACCTCAACCGTCCCTCGCACCTCAACCGTCCCTCATACCTCAACCGTCCCTCGTACCGCAACCGTCCTTCGTACCGCAATCGTCCCTCGTACCTCAACCGTCCCTCGTACCGCAACCGTCCTCGTACCGCAACCGGCCCTCGTACCCCAAGCATCCCTCGTACTGCGACCATCCCTCGTACCTCAACCGTCCCTCGTACCTCAACCGTCCCTCGTACTTCAACTGTCCCTGGTACCGCAACCGTCCCTCGTACCGCAACCGTCCCTCGTACTGTGACCGTTCCTCATACCCCGACCTTCCCTCGTATCCTGACCATCTCCTGGACCCGACCGTCCCTCACACCGCAACCGTCCCTCGTACTGCGACCGTCCCTCGTACTGCGACCGTCCCTCGTACCGCAACCGTCCCTTGTACTGTGACCGTTCCTCATACCCCGACCCTTCCCTCGTATCCTGACCATCTCCTGGACCCGACCGTCCCTCATACCGCAACCGTCCCTCGTACTGCGACCGTCCCTCGTACCGCAACCGTCCCTTGTACTGTGACCGTTTCCTCATACCCCGACCTTCCCTCGTATCCTGACCATCTCCTGGACCGACCGTCCCTCATACCGCAATCGTCCCTCGTACCCCAAGCATCCCTCGTACTGCGACCGTCCCTCGTTCCTCAACCATCCCTCGTAACCCAACCGTCCCTCATATCTCAACCGTCCCTCGTACCGCAACCGTCCCTCGTACCGCAACCGTCCCTTGTACCTCAACCGTCCCTCAACTTTCCCTCGTACCTCAACCGTCCCTCGTACCTCAACCGTCCCTCGTACCGCAACCGTCCCTCGTACCTCAACGGTCCCTCGTACCGCAACCGTCCCTCGTACTCAACCGTCCCTCGTACCGCAACCGTCCCTCGTACCCCAAGCATCCATCGTACTGCGACCGTCCTCGTACCTCACCGTCCCTCGTACCTCAACCATCCCTCGTACTTCACTGTCCCTCGTACTTCAACCGTCCCTCGTACCGCAACCGTCCCTTGTACTGCAACTGTCCTTGTACCGCAACCGTCCCTTGTACTGCAACCGTCCCTCGTACCGCAACCGTCCTTCATACCTCCAACCGTCCCTCGTACCTCAACCGTCCCTCGCACCTCGACCGTCCCTCGTACCGCAACCGTCCCTCGAACCGCAACTGTCCCTCGTACCTCAACCGTCCCTCGTACCGCAACCATCCCTCGTACCGCAACCGTCCCTCGTACCTCAACCGTCCCTCGTACCGCAACCGTCCCTCGTACCGCAACCGTCCCTCGTACCTCAACTGTACCTCGTACCGCAACCGTCCCTCGTACCTCAACCGTCCCTCGTACCCCAAGCATTCCCTCATACCTCAACCATCCCTCGTACCTCAACCGTCCCTCGTACTTCAACCGCCCCTCGAACCGCAACCGTCCTTGTACTGCAACTGTCCCTCGTACCGCAATCGTCCCTCGTACTGTGACCGTTCCTCATACCCCGACCTTCCCTCGTATCCTGACCATCTCCTGGACCCGACCGTCCCCTCGTACCGCAACCGTCCCTCGTACCCCAAGCATCCCTCGTACTGCGACCGCCCCTCGTACCTCAACCGTCCCTCGTACCCTAAGCATCCCTCGTACTGCGACCGTCCCTCGTACCTCAACCGTCCCTCGTACCCCAAGCGTCCCTCGTACTGCGACTGTCCCTCGTACCTCAATTGTCCCTCGTACCTCAACCGTCCCTCGTACTTCAACCGTCCCTCGTACTGCAACCCTCCCTTGTACTGTGACCGTTCCTCATACCCCAACCTTCCCTCGTATCCTGACCATCTCCTGGACCCGACCATCCCTCGTACCTCAACTGTCTCTTGTGTCTCAACTGCCCCTAGTACCCCAACCGTCCCTCGTTACCAGATCGTCCTTCGTATCCTGACCATCCCTTGTACCCCAACTGTCCCTTGTATCTCAACTGCCCCTAGTACCCTGACCGTTCCTTGTACCCCAACCGTCCCTCATAACCCGACAATCTCTTGTACCCCAACCATCCTTCGTATCGGATTGTCTCTCGTATCCCGACAATCCCTTGTATCACAACTGCCCCTAGTACCCTGACTGTCCCTCCTACCCCAAATATCCCTCGTACCCCAACAGTCCTTCGTACCCCGACCATGCCTTGTACCCCACAGTCTCTGGAATTTGCCATTTGGCTGGTCGCCGGTGTTGCTGTGTGATGACACACCCCCCACCCCCTCCTGTTGTCTGGTTGTCACTCTCCCGTGTCATGGCTGACGGCGCTGGAGCCTCTCCGGCTGCTCGGTGATGCTCGGCTGCAGACTCCACACCGCGAGGAATTCCTGAGCGCGTTCTGTCATGTTGGCCAATGTCACCGGGAAGGATAAACACAGGGGGCCTTAGTGGGGAGGCTGACATTCAGGGATGGGATATGAACCCCAAATCTACCAGAGTGACACCCCACACCGACCAGAATCTACAGGGGTGACACCCCACACACCGACCTGAATCAACAGGGGTGACACCCCACACACCAACCAGAATCTACAGGGGGTGACACCCCACACACCGACCAGAATCTACAGGGGTGACACCCCACACACCAACCAGAATCTACAGGGGTGACACCCCACACACCAACCAGAATCTACAGGGGTGACACCCACACACCAACCAGAATCTACAGGGGTTGACATCCCACACCGACCAGAATCTACAGGGGTGACACCCCACACCGACCAGAATCTACAGGGGTGACACCCCACACCGACCAGAATCTACAGGGGTGACACCCCACACCGACCAGAATCTACAGGGGTGACACCCCACACCGACCAGAATCTACAGGGGTGACACCCCACACACCGACCAGAATCTACAGGGGTGACACCCCACACACCAACCAGAATCTACAGGGGGGACTCCCCTCACACTGACCAGAATCTACAGGGGTGACACCCCACACCGACCAGAATCTACAGGGGTGACACCCCACACCGACCAGAATCTACAGGGGTGACACCCCACACCGACCAGAATCTACAGGGGTGACACCCCACACCGACCAGAATCTACAGGGGTGACACCCCACACCGACCAGAATCTTACAGGGGTGACACCCCACACACCGACCAGAATCTACAGGGGTGACACCCCACACCAACCCAGAATCTACAGGGGTGACACCCCACACACCGACCAGAATCTACAGGGGTGACACCCCACACACCAACCAGAATCTACAGGGGTGACACCCCACACCAACCAGAATCTACAGGGGTGACACCCCACACACCAACCAGAATCTACAGGGGTGACACCCCACACACCAACCAGAATCTACAGGGGTGACACCCCACACACCAACCAGAATCTACAGGGGTGACACCCCACACACCGACCAGAATCTACAGGGGTGACACCCCACACCAACCAGAATCTACAGGGGTGACACCCCACACACCGACCAGAATCTACAGGGGTGACACCCCACACCGACCAGAATCTACAGGGGTGACACCCCACACCGACCAGAATCTACAGGGGTGACACCCCACACCGACCAGAATCTACAGGGGTGACACCCCACACACCGACCAGAATCTACAGGGGTGACACCCCACACCAACCAGAATCTACATGGGTGACACCCCTCACACCGACCAGAATCTACAGGGGTGACACCCCACACACCGACCAGAATCTACAGGGGTGACACCCCACACACCAACCAGAATCTACAGGGGTGACACCCACACACCAACCAGAATCTACAGGGGTGACTCCCCACACACCAACCAGAATCTACAGGGGTGACACCCCACACACCGACAGAATCTTCCCATTTGTTGCCCATGTATTTAATATCTTCCCATGTGTTGCAGATGTGAAATTAGATGAATTAATCACCCCCCCCCCCCCCCCCCCCTCGCCCCTCCATGGATCTCACACTCTGGTGACAGCTGTGATGGGGACATTCGGGGCCCGGTGTGGACATGTTATTCTTGGGGCCCCTCCATCACTGCGGCCTTTGTCCATTGATGTGCAGGTGACACGGATGAGGATTGATGGGGGACATCCGTCTCCATCCTGGGACTCTGTGCCGTGACATGGAGGGGACAGTGACAGATGGATCATGTATGGGATGAAGGGTCCATGTCCATCCGTCATCACTGGAAGGACCTGGAAGAGACAGGATGATAGATGAGCCGGAGTCACTCCCTGACACCCTGCTGGGCCCCGGGCCCCCGCCGACCACTAGTGACATGTCATGGACTTGTGATCAGGAATGTCCTGTGACCAGAGGGCTCTGCGACAGACATTCCGCCATATGCGGCACACCGCGACAGACATTCCGCCATACGCCGCGACAGACATTCCGCCATACGCCGCGACAGACATTCCGCCATACACCGCACACTGCGACAGACATTCCGCCATACACCGCGCACTGCGACAGACATTCCGCCATACGCCGCGCGACAGACATTCCGCCATACGCCGCACACTGCGACAGACATTCCGCCATACACCGCACACTGCGACAGACATTCCGCCATACGCCGCGCGACAGACATTCCGCCATACGCCGCACACTGCGACAGACATTCCGCCATACACCGCACACTGCGACAGACATTCCGCCATACGCCGCGCGACAGACATTCCGCCATACGCCGCACACTGCGACAGACATTCCGCCATACACCGCACACTGCGACAGACATTCCGCCATACGCCGCGCGACAGACATTCCGCCATACACCGCACACTGCGACAGACATTCCGCCATACACCGCGCACTGCGACAGACATTCCGCCATACGCCGCGCGACAGACATTCCGCCATACGCCGCACACTGCGACAGACATTCCGCCATACACCGCACACTGCGACAGACATTCCGCCATACGCCGCGCGACAGACATTCCGCCATACGCCGCACACTGCGACAGACATTCCGCCATACACCGCACACTGCGACAGACATTCCGCCATACGCCGCACACTGCGACAGACATTCTGCCATACGCCGCACACCGCGACAGACATTCCGCCATACGCCGCACACTGCGACAGACATTCCGCCATACCCGCACACTGCGACAGACATTCCGCCATACACCGCACACTGCGACAGACATCCGCCATACACCGCGACAGACATTCCGCCATACGCCGCACACTGCGACAGACATTCCGCCATACACCGCACACTGCGACAGACATTCCGCCATACGCCGCGACAGACATTCCGCCATACTCCGCGACAGACATTCCGCCATACGCCGCACACTGCGACAGATGTGGTGCTTGTCGCATCTTTTGTGCGTTTTGGTGAAAACGTGTTCATTACAGTCAGGGACAACGCATGGAAGACGCACTTAAACAACAATCTTCAATTTAATTGGTGCATTTTTCAAATCACATGTCCACAAGTGACTACAGGAAAAGAAATCGCACATATAATGCATCTCGTGTTTGTTACATTTTAGTGCAATACATTTTTTTTTTAAATGTGTTTTCTATCGCCAGGGTGCGATCGGATCCTTCGCGTTGTCGGAAGGTGGAGACTTTGGAGTGAAAAGTTCCCAAACTTTACTATATGAAGAGAAGAGGATGTTGGGGGTCAGTCAATATTTGCGCAGGTTGGGGGGTGGGGGGGGTGCTCCTGTAACGCACACCGGGAAGATTTCATTGGGCATTGATACGCGGAGATTGCAGGATGAGAATATAGTGACAGGTCCTCTTTAGAACAAAGCCTGGCTCTATACAATGGAGGAAGGAAGAGGGGATGAGCTGTATACTCTGCACAAAAACACTTTGAACTGCCCTGCTATGAATAGTGTGCGGGGGAGGGGAGGAAGGTGTGAACACTGGGGGGGGGGGGGGGGGGACGACTCTCACCTTCCTATATAGACTCTCCATATGTAAAACAGACTGAATATCATTATATATCAATCCCACCATCACCAGTATACTGCCACCATCAACACATCGATCGGAATTCATAGAGAGAGAGATTGTACGTTGTTCTTATCATATTAAAACAAAGTAACTCCCTACAAGGAACACAACAGGAAATGAGAAGATGTAAATATTTATATTAAACAGGAAATGTGAAGGTAAAATCCCACATTGGAAATATCCAGCCGGCCGCTGCGGTTGAGGTTCAGGTTTAGACCTTTGGTTTTTTTCGGGAACATGAGCAAAAAAAAAAAAATCGCACAATTTTCCAACACGCACAGAAACGCCTGCACTTGAGCAAATGAGCCGCTTTGCCATTTATTGTTATTGGCATTTGCTAAAGCGCACATAGAAGTCACTGATCATACGTGGAAATGTACACATGCTACGGACAGATGATGCGGTTTGCATATGTGTTTAGCCCCCCCCCCCCCCCCCCCCCGGTAGAAAGCCAAAATAGATTTCTATTGGCTAACACAAAAAACTGTTCGAAATAAAAAAATACAAAAATACGCAAAGGTGTGACCCGAGTCTAAAGAAGGACTTATCACTCCTCTCTAATGTGCAGTGCAGTATGACTCCTACTTCTAAAGGTGTGTCACTGTGTGTGTGCATCGGACACGCATGACGTACATGTGTTTTAGGGGTGCTCACAATGGAATCCTGCTGCCTTATCAGTGCTTACATGTGAAGACACGTTAGCGGTGTTGTGCTGCATTAGGGAAGAAAAAGGGTCAGGTATGTTTATTTGCTGCATGGACGTTTATTGAGGACTTCAGTCCCATACCCTCCAACCAGATCCCATCCAAACCCCATCCCCTCCAACCAGATCCCATCCGAACCCCATCCCCTCCAACCAGATCCCATCCGAACCCCATCCCCTCCAACCAGATCCCATCCGAACCCCATCCCTCCAACCAGATCCCATCTGAGCCCCATCCCCCTCCCAACCAGATCCCATCCGAACCCCACACCCTCCAATTAGATCCCATCCGAACCCCATCTCCTCCAACCAGATCCCCTCCAACCCCATTCCCTCCAACCAGATCCCATCCAAACCCCATCCCCTCCAACCCCATCTCCTCCAACCAGATCCCATCCAAACCCCATCCCCTCCAACCCCATCTCCTCCAACCAGATCCCATCCAAACCCCATCCCCTCCAACCCCATCTCCTCCAACCAGATCCCATCCGAACCCCATCCCCTCCAACCCCATCTCCTCCAACCAGATCCCATCCGAACCCCATCCCCTCCAACCCCATCCCTTCCAACCAGATCCTGTCCGAACCCCATTCCCTCCTACCAGATTCTATCCGAACCCCATCCCCTCCAACCCCATATCTCCAACCGGATCCCATTCGAATCCCATCCCCTCCAACCCCATTCCCCTCCAATTCAACCCCTCCAACTCCATCCCCTCCAACCCCATCTCTTCCAGCCAAATCCAATCTGAACCCCATCCCCTCCAACCAGATCCCATCCGAACCCTATCCCCTCCACCCCATCCCCTCAACCCCATCCCTTCCAACCAGATCCCATCCGAACCCGATCCTCTCCAACCCCATATCCTCCAACCAAGATTCCATATGAACCCCATACCTTCCAACCCCATCCCCTCCAACCAGATCCCATCTGAACCAAATACCATTTCAGCCAGATCCCATCCCCTCCAACCTCATTCCCTCCAACCAGATTCCAGCCGAAACCCATCCCCTCCAACCCCATATCTCCAACCGGATCCCATTCTAATCCATCCCCTCCAATGCCATCCCCTCCAACCGGATCTCATCCAAACCCCATCCCCTCCAACCTCACCCCCTCCAACCTCATCTCTTCCAACCCCATTTCCTCCAACCAGATCCCATCCAAACCCCATCCTCTCCAACCCCATCCCCTCCCGACCCCATCCCCTCCAAATGGATCCTCTCAAACCCCATCACCTTCAACCCCATACCCTTCAACCAGATCCCTTTAAACCCCATCCTCTCCAGCCAGATCCCATCCGAGCCACATCCCCTCCAACACCAAACTCTCCAACAGATCCCATCCAAACCCCATCCCCTCCAACCCCCTACCCTTCAACCGGATCCCATCCAACCTCCATACCCTCTGACCTCATCCCTCCAACCCGATACCCTCCAACTCCATACCCTCCAACCCCATCCCCTCTAACTGGATGCTCTCCAACCCCATCCTCTCAAATACATCCTCTCTAACCCTATCCCCTCCAAACCAATCCTCTGTAACCCAATCCCCACCAACTGGTGCCGCTCCAAACCAATCCTCTCTGACCAGATCCTCTCCAACCAGATCCTCTCTAACCCTACCCTCTCTAATTCTATCCCCCCAACCTCATACCCTCCAACCGGATCCCATCCAATTTCATTCTCTCCAACCCCATCCCCTCCAACTCCATCCTCCCCATCCTCTCTAACCTCATACCCTCTAACCTCATACCCTCCTACCTCATCCCCTCCATCCCCATCTCCTCCACCCTGATCTCCTCCATCCCCATCTCCTCCACCCTGATCTCCTCCATCCCCATCTCCTCCACCCTGATCTCCTCCATCCCCATCTCCTCCACCCTGATCTCCTCCAACTTTATCTCCTCCATCCCCATCCTCTAAAAATCACCCCCTTCAATCTGATCTCATTCAATCTCATCCCATCTAACCCCATCTTCTCATTAGCAATCATGACAAATGGGCAATTGGAGGGGGAATCAGTTTACATTGTCACGATAAATCAGTTCCGGGGTTAATGTAATAATAACAAGGACTCACCCCTCCGCCCAGAGACTGTAAATCCCATCATCCCAGGAGCTGGAGGAGATTTTCCGCTCTGTGGACACAGATGGGAACCAAACATTTGGGGAGAGTTTGGGGGGGGGGGGCGTGCAGCTGTATCTAATTCGGACATGTGTGATTGGGGGACGGGAAGGGGTTCTGGACTTCACAGTTTTCCTTCTGTTACCTCGTGTTCATTTCAAGTTTATTTCTATTAATTGAAAAAAAAAAAATATATATATATATATATAGTATGGAATAAAAAGAGGAGCTGCCTGTGTCCCACTGGGGAGAATTCCCTTGACTTCCTGTCCTGGAGACCCCGCAGGAAGTAAGATGAAATCTCTCTTAGGAGGCCCATTCACACTCTTTTAGTGTGTTACTTGCATTGGCCATGTTACAGTGCTGTTCATTTTGGCAGTGCAACCCCATTGTGCGTGTTACAGCACCCCACAACGGTAAAGCGCTGCTGTGCGTTTTGGAGCTCTGTGTTGCTGAAATGATCTCTGTCCATTTCTTGGACCTTTTGGTGCATTGCCAGTCCTTTGACCTGTACAGGCCGACTTAACACAACTCACGTTAACACGTGAAAAAACACGCATTGAGGCACGCGCATTAACACGATGCCCCGGGCCACCGAGGCCCTAAAAGTCTGACAGGTGTCACCAGAACTGGTGTCCCCAATGGATGATTCCTCTCATCTCCTGTTCTGGTGACAACTGTAACACTTTGGATTTCAAGTCACTGACTAGTGGTCACCAGGACAGGTGGAGACGTGAATCTCCCCAGCGGGGGGCTCAGACAGCAATAATACCCAGACAGGGGGGGTCGAACCCTTCCCCCACTCCACCCAAAACTGAAAACACTTTGGCTCGGTTCACACGTGTCCAATGCCAATTTCTACCTTCGTTTTCACTGCGAAATGGTTCAGCTGAGATTTAGATGCGGTTCAGATGTGAAGCTGGTGGCCACCGACGTCCTTAACATTAGCTGGTTGCTAAGGAGCGGGCCGGGAAGCCACCCACTGCGTCCCTAACAACGGATGACTCATCAGTTGTCAGCGGGGTTCCTCACTGACAGCTGAATGTAAAAAAAAAAACATTGCCTGCAACAAAAAATTGTGAAAAAGAACAGCGTAGGGCACCCCCCCCCCCCCCCCCCCCCAAATCCATACTAGGCCCTTTCGGGTCTGGTACAAATTTAAGGGGAACCCCACGCCAAAAATTTAAAAAAAAATGGCATGGGTTGGGGGGGAACGCATCTGAATCGCACGTCTCAGCAGTGTTATCTAATTTTGTTTTTTTTTTTAAATAAAGGAATTGTCAAAAATTGTCTCTGTGTTTTTATTTATTTTTGACACTTTTTTTGGTGAATGAGTAGGGGTACAATACTATACAATACTCATTCACATGGGGGGGGGGCGGGATCTGGGGGCCCCTTGGTTAAAGGGGGACTTCTAGATTCTGATAAGCCCCCTGCCCGCAGACCCCCCACAACCAGAACCCCCCCTTATGTTAAGGGCATATTGCCGGGTATGGTTTAGGAGGTAGGGGGCCCCTCGCTCGCCCCCCGCCCTTTCCTGCATGCTCAGATAAGGGTCTGGTATAGATTTTTGGGGGCCACACCCAATTTTTTTTTACATTTTGGTGCGGGGGTTCCCCTCAAAATCCATACCAGACCTAAGGGTCTGGTATGGATTTGGGGGGGGGGGGCGGCAAATCGGGGGTCTGGTATGGATTTTGAGGGGAACCCCCACACCAAAATTTAAAAAAATATGGCATGCCCCCCCCCCCCAAATCTATACCAGACCCCTATCTGAGCATGCAGGAAAGGGGGGAGGGACGATCAAGGGGCCCCCCACCTCCTGAACCATACCAAGCAACATGCCCTTAATGTAAGGGGGGGTTGTGGTGGTGGGGGGTCTGCAGGGCAGGGGGCTTATCAGAATCTAGAAGCCCCCCATTAACCAAGGGGCCCCCAGATCCTGCTCCCCCCCATGTGAATGAGTATTGTATAGTATTATACCCCTACTCATTCACCAAAAAAGTGTGAAAAATAAATAAAAACACAGAGACCATTTTTGACAATTCCTTTATTAAAAAACAAAACAAAAACAATGTCCCCCAATGTAGATTCAGCGTCAATCACAATGAACGCCGTCAACCTGAATAAAAAAAAAAAAAAGCTCTGCAGCCGTCACTGGCTCCCGCCGTTTGCCCGCTCTGCCATCTGACAGCTCTTAAGCATAGCTAAGGGGGCGGGGCCAAGCGGTTATGTCGCACCGCCCCCCCCCCCCCCCTGTGACGTCACCAACCCATAATTATTATTATTATACAGGATTTATATATCGCCAACAGTTTGCGTGGCGCTTTACAACATGAGGGCAGAAATACAGGAGGAATCGGAGGGCCCTGATCCTGAGAGCTTACAATCTAGGATGTGCCTGGAATTCACATCTGAATTGCACAGCGGTGCTCAGAATACGCACAGGACTCTCTTTCAATCTGCGCTGCCGCTGCACCTCCTATAGGTGACCCGGCCCTATAAAAATGCCGGTTTGGTTTCAAAACGCATCCAAATCGCATGTACGGGAACGGAGCCTTTGGAGTTTCTATTGTCGGATAAGAGATGGCAGGCAGATGGAATAGATACAATGTAGCGGAATCTATGTTTCCATGGAGATAACGATATCTATTGCGGCACCCCTTCGCAGTATCCAGTTTGGTTGGATTATAATAAAAGGGGAAATAATATCAAATATTTAGAGATTGGATTTCCTGATTCTTTATTGGAGGATGGAGCGGAGAGCTGGAACATAGAGAGCCCATAGGAGGGCAATACTGGGGGGGGGGGGGGGGGAGTGGTCGCAGGTCTGTGGGGGGTCACAGTCCTAGGAGGGCTCTTCTAGGATCCACAAATAGATACTTTGTAGCGGCAGGTCCGACCTTGGCCCGGATCTCCGCCGTTCCCACACTCCACTTTCACTTCTGAGGGAACATTTCATACAGGAGAGTCATGACATTCCGGCACACCTCCACCTCCACCTCCACCTCCACCGCCGCCGAAATGCCACAGATAGAGATGGTAACCACAAAACAGGCCCAAACAGCCGGCCACAGTCACCGTGGAGACCGGCGCAGAGCTGACTCAGAGCCGCCCAGCAGGATGGGGACTCATTGCACAGGGCGGACTTCTCAATGGAGTTATCTATTAAACCAAATAATGACTACAGGGCCAAAACTATGTGTGATGGGGCCCTACATCCGGACCGTAAAGGGGCCCCCCCGCCTTCCTTATCTCCAACTCAAAGGCAGCGCTTTTAGTGATACAGAATCCTGATCTAATAGCAATCATGTCTGATTAGATCGGATGTCTGAGCTATATAGACATTCATTTCATCCAAATGTATGCGTTAAGTGATGTTCCTGGTGGGCCCCATAGTCAGACATTGGTGGGCCCATAGTCAGACATTGGTGGGCTCCATAGTCAGACATTGGTGGGCCCCATAGTCAGACATTGGTGGGCCCCATAGTCAGACATTGGTGGGCTCCATAGTCAGACATTGGTGGGCTCCATAGTCAGACATTGGTGGGCTCCATAGTCAGACATTGGTGGGCTCCATAGTCAGACATTGGTGGGCTCCATAGTCAGACATTGGTGGGCTCCATAGTCAGACATTGGTGGGCTCCATAGTCAGACATTGGTGGGCCCCATAGTCAGACATTGGTGGGCTCCATAGTCAGACATTGGTGGGCCCCATAGTCAGACATTGGTGGGCTCCATAGTCAGACATTGGTGGGCCCCATAGTCAGACATTGGTGGGCTCCATAGTCAGACATTGGTGGGCCCCATAGTCAGACATTGGTGGGCCCCATAGTCAGACATTGGTGGGCTCCATAGTCAGACATTGGTGGGCCCCATAGTCAGACATTGGTGGGCTCCATAGTCAGACATCAGTAAGCTCCATAGCCAGACCTTTGTGGGTCCATATGTGGTGGGCTCCTTAGCCAGACATTGGTGGGCCTTATATCCACACGTCAGTGGGATCCATAGCCAGACACTGCTGGGTCCCATAAGCAGACATCCGTGAATTTCATAGCCAGATGTTGTGGGCCCATTTTGTTTGGGCTCCTTTGCCAGACATTGGTGGGCTCCATAGCCAGACATTTGTGTGCCCCATATTTGGAGTGCTTCTTTGCCAGACATTGATGGGATCCATAGCTTGATATTAGTGGGCCCTGTAGCCAGACATTAGTGGGCCCATAGACAAATATTGGTGAGCCCCATAGCCAGACATTCCTGGACCCCATATTTGGTGGACTCCATAGCCAGACCTTTGTGGGCCCCATATATGGTGGACTCCTTAGCCAGACATTGGTGGGCCTCATATCCACATGTCAGTGGGATCCATAGCCAGACATTTGTGGGCCCCATCTTTGGTGGGCTCCTTTGCCAGATATTGGAGGGGCCCTATAGCCAGATATCAATTGGCCCTGTAGCCAGACATTGGTGGGTTCATAGACAGAAATTGGTGAGCCCCATAGCCAGACATTCCTGGACCCCATATTTGGTGGGCTCCATAGCCAGACCTTTTGTGGGCCCCCTATATGGTGGACTCCTTAGCCAGACATTGGTGGGCCTCATATCCACACGTCAGTGGGATCCATAGCCAGACATTTGTGGGCCCCATCTTTGGTGGGCTCCTTTGCCAGACATTGGAGGGGCCCTGTAGCCAGACATTGGTGGGTCCATAGACAGACATTGGTGGGTCCATAGACAGACATTGGTGGGTCCATAGACAGACATTGTCGCGCTCCATAGCCGGATATTTGTGGGCCCCCATATTTAGTGGGCTTCTTTGCCTGACATTGATAGGCCCTATAGTCAGATATCACTGGGCCCATAGGCAGACACTGGTGGGCCCCATGGTCACAACTTGGTGGACCCACAGCCAGACATTGGTGAGACCTATAGCCAGATATTAGGGGGGGGGGGTGGATTGAGAGGATCACCATGATGGGGGTCCAACAAAAGACCTGCCGCGGTGGGGGGAGCGGAGGGGGGGGGGAATGTATAGTGAGAATGTGATGGAGCTCACATGTCCATCCTTGGGATCTAAGCTGGGGATCACCCTATTGGGAATAAGGAGGACCACTTATTGGTATGAGGTGTGTAACTGACCAATCAGAATCTGCCTGTGTATGGCCAGTTATAGAATTCTCAGATTTTTCCGGCTATTAGCCGGGGGCCGGTTCAGCCTCATGGCAGGTGATTCCTGAGAGGTATTACTCCATGGGGCCGGTACACTTCAGTCCGGGGCACCCCATACTCCGGGGGTTGGGGCCCCCCCACACAGTGCGTTGTAGGAAGACGCCGCCCCTTCATTGGCCGTATCCTGGATTTTCTATAATTACAGACAGCGGAGCTCCGCAGACGACAAATTACAGAGCAGCAGCTTCAGCAGCCACATCTGTCGGCCTGTAACCTGAGCGGATGGTGGCAGACATACCGAGCTTGTCCCTGCAGCCCCCCCGGGGGCCCGTCCTCAGTCACCTCTATATTGCTGCGAACCGGAAGACTCTTCATAGTTACAAACCAGAAAAACGAAGCAGAAGAATGAAGATTTAATCCCAATTATTTTATTATAACATTAAAAAAGTGCCAGCGCTGTCCTGACCTTGTCTGCAGCAAGCTCCCAGTGTTGGGGCACAAGGGGGCTTCTATGTTCGCTTTCCCACAGTGATCATCGCTGAGTAAGCAGCAGTGGAAAATCAGCCAACTATAGCAGAAAGCTTTAGGTTCCCTTCACACGTTTTCAAAAAATGATCATATCCATTGCTATGCGTTACGTTTGTGTCAATGTGCATTGTGATGTGTGCAACCGCCTATTTCCTATGGATCCGGGGTCACACATATGTCCTCAGATCCGGGGTCACACATATGTCCTCAGATCCGGGGTCACACCTATGTCCTCAGATCCGGGGTCACACATATGTCCTCAGATCCGGGGTCACACATAGGACCTCAGATCCGGGGTCACACATAGGACCTCAGATCCGGGGTCACACATATGTCCTCAGATCCGGGGTCACACATATGTCCTCAGATCCGGGGTCACACCTATGTCCTCAGATCCGGGGTCACACATACGTCCTCAGATCCGGGGTCACACATATGTCCTCAGATCCGGGGTCACACATACGTCCTCAGATCCGGGGTCACACATATGTCCTCAGATCCGGGGTCACACATAGGACCTCAGATCCGGGGTCACACATAGGACCTCAGATCCGGGGTCACACCTATGTCCTCAGATCCGGGGTCACACATAGGACCTCAGATCCGGGGTCACACATATGTCCTCAGATCCGGGGTCACACATATGTCCTCAGATCCGGGGTCACACATAGGACCTCAGATCGGGGGCCACACATATGTCCTCAGATCCGGGGTCACACATATGTCCTCAGATCCGGGGTCACACATAGGACCTCAGATCCGGGGTCACACATATGTCCTCAGATCCGGGGTCACACATAGGACCTCAGATCGGGGGTCACACATATGTCCTCAAATCCGGGGTCACACATAGGACCTCAGATCCGGGGTCACACATATGTCCTCAGATCCGGGGTCACACATATGTCCTCAGATCCGGGTCACACATAGGACCTCAGATCCGGGGTCACACATACATCTTTAGATCTGGGGTCACACATACGCCCTCAGATCCGGGGTCACCCATACGCCCTCAGATCCGGGGTCACATGTACGTCCTCAGATCCGGGGCCACACACACACCCTTAGATCCGGGGGTCACACGTATGCCCTCAAATCCGGGGTCACACATACATCTTCAGATCCGGGGTCACACGTACGCCCTCAGATCCGGGGCCACACACACACCCTTAGATCCGGGGTCACACGTATGCCCTCAAATCCGGGGTCACACATACATCTTCAGATCCGGGGTCACACGTACGCCCTCAGATCCGGGGTCACACACACGCCCTCAGATCCGGGGGTCACACGTACGCCCTCAGATCCGGGGTCACACGTACACCCTCAAATCCGGGGTCACACATTCATCTTCAGATCCGGGGTCACACGTACGCCTTCAGATCCGGGTCACCCGTACGCCCTCAGATCCGGGGTCACACGTACGCCCTCAGATCCGGGGTCACACGTACGCCCTCAGATCCGCTCTTCCTCGGTGTAATCTGCGCCCTCCGGCAGGCTCCGGGGTTCCTCCAGCTGTGGAAGTTTTCCTGGCTCCTGTTTTCATGTTATTTGTCCTGGGAGGTAATCCTGTGGGAATGGCGGTGGGGCGTGGGCGGTAATTACAGCTTGTAACAGACAATAACAGGCAGAGAAGAAAGCTGAGAATTGGATTAGGTGATTATTGGGTAATAGGAAGTGCTAATATTCTCCTAACAAGTGTCCCCTTGTAGATGTGGCTGGAAGCCGTCCGCTGTGACCGCGCCCGCCCTCTAATCCGCCGGTCCCCCGCAGGGACGCAGCCCCCGGCGCTTTGTGCCACTCGCATTTCATGTCAGACAATTTCACACCAGTTAACCCTCTAATTCCTCATTAACCCCGACACATTCCGCCCTCTGCCCGGCCCCCCGTCCATGGAACATCATACAGGACCGGGCGGGAGGTCTGCACCGCGGCGGGCCGCAGATTCTGCAACATTTACATTTTACATTCGACCCAACGCTGCCATTGGCCGATCCTCCGCTACGAGTTCACTCATCTGTATTCATCTTTATAACTGAACTCCGCGATAATCAATCTGTTCATCTTCCCTAAATCTCGAACGTTCGCATATAAAGCACTAAATATTGTCATTTACCAATCAGAACAACACAGAACAATGACTTCTCTATAACAGTGATCGTTCCTCCAGATCTGTGCAGGAATCCCGTGTGAGACTTCCTGTAATAAAGACCAATCACTGCTGATCTCTCTCCTTGTGCCGGGGCACTGGTCTTGTCTCAGCCCCCCCCTGCAGTTTTCTGTAGTGGGTGGAGCCTGCTGGGCCCCTCCCACAGCTCTGCTCTCTCTCCTTGTGACGGGGGACTGGTCTTGTCTCCGCCCCCTCCTGTAGCTTTCTGTAGTAGGTGGAGCCTGCCGGGCCCCTCCCACAGCTCTCACACTCGCTTATAAAATGGGGATTCTTAGTTTGCAGACATATATTACAATAGAGTAGGGATTTGCCACAGAGAGAGGATCACATGCTTTAGAAAGATGTCCTCTCACTTCCTGTTGTGTCACCAGGACAGGAAGTGAAAAGAAATCTCCCCGATGGGGACACATGCAGAGTTTTGCCTTTAGTTTCGCTGTGTGTGTCGGTTTGTCCCTTGGCTGTGCTGTCACCTTCACACACAGGACAATCTTATCTGGAGGTGTCAGTACATAGGGAGGGGTGTGAAGGTCACAGGAAAGTGTTGGGATTTGATGTCTCTCAGCACACAGATAGGAAATATTATTATTGGAATGTTTATCTGGAAGTCCTTATCACCGGATGACCTTTACACAGTTCCCTGCCCCCGCTCTTCTACATACAGCCGCTGGGCAGTCCTGGCAGGGACCGCATCTCCTGCTGGGACTTGTAGTTCTCTATAGGCAGGCTCTGAGTTCACTTGTCCAGTCTGACCCATTCCATAGTATAGGCAACCCCAACCAGACTGCAGGTAAGTCACAGAGGAATACTGCTGTGCTACAAGAGACTGTGAGAGACTGCAGGTAAGTTATAGAGGAATACTGCTGTGCTACGAGAGACTGCGAGAGACTGCAGGTAAGTTATAGAGGAATACTGCTGTGCTACAAGAGACTGTGAGAGACTGCAGGTAAGTTATAGAGGAATACTGCTGTGCTACGAGAGACTGCGAGAGACTGCAGGTAAGTTATAGAGGAATACTGCTGTGCTACAAGAGACTGTGAGAGACTGCAGGTAAGTTATAGAGGAATACTGCTGTGCTACGAGAGACTGCGAGAGACTGCAGGTAAGTTATAGAGGAATACTGCTGTGCTACAAGAGACTGCGAGAGACTGCAGGTAAGTTACAGAGGAATACTGCTGTGCTACAAGAGACTGCGAGAGACTGCAGGTAAGTTACAGAGGAATACTGCTGTGCTACAAGAGACTGCGAGAGACTGCAGGTAAGTTATAGAGGAATACTGCTGTGCTACAAGAGACTGCGAGAGACTGCAGGTAAGTTACAGAGGAATACTGCTGTGCTACAAGAGACTGCGAGAGACTGCAGGTAAGTTACAGAGGAATACTGCTGTGCTACAAGAGACTGCGAGAGACTGCAGGTAAGTTACAGAGGAATACTGCTATGCTACAAGAGACTGCTAGAAACTGCAGGTAAGTTACAGAAGAATACTGCTGTGCTACGAAAAACTGCTAGAGACTGCAGGTAAGTTACAGAGGAATACTGCTGTGCTACAAGAGACTGCTAGAGACTGCAGGTAAGTTACAGAGGAATGCTGCTGTGCTACAAGAGACTGCAGGTAAGTTACAGAGGAATACTGCTGTGCTACAAGAGACTGCGAGAGACTGCAGGTAAGTCACAGAGGAATACTGCTGTGCTACAAGAGACTGCTAGAGACTGCAGGTAAGTTACAGAGGAATACTGCTGTGCTACAAGAGACTGCTAGAGACTGCAGGTAAGTTATAGAGGAATACTGCTGTGCTACAAGAGACTGCGAGAGACTGCTGCCCACTTACAGTAGACTGCTAAAGTTTGCTGCCAAGTTAAAGGAGACCACCAGGGATCTGCTGCTAAGTTACAGCAGACTGCTAAAGACTACTGGCAAGTTCTGGAGACTGATAGAGACAGCTGCCAATGGACAGGACAATGCTAGAGACTACTACAAAGTCACAGGAAACAGCTAGAGTCTGCCAAGTTACCAGACAGCATTAGAGATCGCTGCCAAGTCACAGGAAACAGCTAGAGGTAAGTTACAGAAGTGTTACAAGAGACTGCGAGAGACTGCTTCCCACTTACAGTAGACTGCTTAAGTTGGTGCCAAGTTCTGGAGATAACTAGAGACTGCCGCCAAGTTACAGGCGAGTATTGGAGACTACAATGTGACAGGAGATTGCTGGAGACTGCAGGAAAGTTACAGAGGAATACTGCTGTGCTACAAGAGACTGCGAGAGACTTCTGCCCACTTACAGCTGACTACTGAAGATTGCTGCCAAGTTATAGGAGAATAATAGAGACTGCTGAAGAGTCTTCAGGAAACGTCTGCTACGTTACAGTGGGGTGCTAGAGACTGCTGCCAAGTTACCTTAGACTGCTAGTGAATGCGATCTTATTACTGGAGACTGTTAGTGAATGCGATCTTATTACTGGAGACTGTTAGTGAATGCGATCTTATTACTGGAGACTGTTAGTGAATGCGATCTTAGTAATGGAGACTGTTAGTGAATGCGATCTTATTACTGGAGACTGTTAGTGAATGCGATCTTATTACTGGAGACTGTTAGTGAATGCGATCTTATTACTGGAGACTGCTAGTGAATGCGATCTTATTACTGGAGACTGTTAGTGAATGCGATCTTATTACTGGAGACTGCTAGTGAATGCGATCTTATTACTGGAGACTGCTAGTGAATGCAGCAAAGTAAAGTACGGGACGGCACTGGTAGACAAAGGGTTACAGCCGAGTGGAAGGTGTCATTTATTTATTATGATGTCATAACCATGGAAGGGGCGTTCCCAACCTGTAATACCTCAGTCATCATTCCCATCCCCCCCCCCCCCATTCATTCCTGGCTGAGAGGTGACACCGGCGGAGGAAGTGTGCTGTGTAGGGGGAGGGGACACCATGAATAGAGGGTCACACAAGGCACAGGTGGGAGGGGGAGAACGCTGTAAACCTTTTCACATTGTAATCACATCGTTACATTATAATGATTGGAATGATACTTTGTGATGAAGAAAGAAAATTGTGACGTAGAATCAGCCCCTCCCCCGTCATGTTCATCCCCAATGTCAGAGTTCAGGTCCAGGGAGGCAGCAGAGTCCTCCTGGGGGTAACCGGCATAACCCGGGGGGGCGAGATCCTCGGTGACCCTGGAGGGGGAGGAGTCCTTAGGGGTAACCAGTATGACCATGGGGGGGGGGGTTGGAGATCCTCGGTGACCCTGGGGGGGGGGGGGGGTGAAGGAGTCCTCAGGGGTAACCAGTATGACCATGGGGGGGGGGGATCCTCGGTGACCCTGGGGGGGTGGAGTCCTCAGGGGTAACCAGTATGACCATGTGGGGGGGGGATCCTCGGTGATCCTGGGGGGGTGGAGTCCTCAGGGGTAACCAGTATGACCATGGGGGGGGGGGGGTTGGAGATCCTCAGTGACCCTGGGGGGACAGTTTGGGTCCTGGGATGGAATATTCTGTATTGGTAAATCTGATAGAAAGTTTTCAGCCACGTCTTCTTTATTCCCTCTTTGATTGGCCCCGCCAGCAGGTGAACGGGGCCCCTTAGGATTTTTGCACTCAGAAGCAGTGGAACTTCGTGGGCGGGGCTCAGTACCTCATAGGGTAATGATTGCCACACCCCTTCCAGCGTGTCCAAACTGCTGCATGCAGCACCTGAAGGTCCCGGCGCTCAGGACAGGTGAAATCCATTCCTGTGGAACTATAACTCCCAGAATTCCCTCCTCTGGGGCCCCCAGCGTGTTATTATTTGGACTTTATATGGAGACACCATAAAACCTGACTGGGCCCTGGAGATCCCCCCCCCCCTCATATGGCGGACCCTCATTTAATTATAATCATAACTGAAACTGGAACTTAAAAAAAAATAAAAACTGAAATTGTGTCCCCATCAGGGAGATTTCCCTTCACTTCCTGTCCTGGTGAGACAACAGGAAGTGAGGAGAACCCCCTCTCCCTCCATACAGTGATTTGCATGTCAGAGATATTGTCCTGGCGTTGCTAGCAGCGTTTGACGGGCCCCGGGGCCCCGAGACCATCACTCTGGCGTACGTGGCACTTGCTCCCGGCTGGCGCGGTGTGGGTGGGGGATGTAGAAATCCGCGTCTCCTTATCATGTAGATAATGGCGGTGGATTTGTCAGGTCAGGGTGGAACGCGTCGGTGATATTCGGGGTCACCTGACATCATCGTCTTATGTGAAGGTTCAGGGATGGAGAGCGGAGGAAGACGAGCGTCCCCACCCCCACCCAGAACCGATCGTTACTGACTCTGCCTGGGAGTCTCCCTCCTCCTGCTGCAATAAATGGAGCCCCTCTACAGATAGTTTTCCACAATTTTATGAATCAATTTTGCCTCCTGAATATGTCGTCCTGTAAATCCCCCCCCCCCCCCGATCTCGGGATAACACATGGATGTCGTCTCTCTGTCCATCAACTCCACCTCCTATCAGCACATGTGCATGTCATAGAACCTGATTGGCTCTGAGGTCTGGCCCTCCCACCTCCAGCCTGCTGTGCAGAGTACTACAGGAGGACAATATGAAAACAGATTCATGGACTTATACTGGCCGCAAAATTCTTCTCTTCTCTTCTCTTCTCTTCTCTTCTCTTCTCCCTTCTCTTCTCTTCTCCCTTCTCTTCCCTTCTCTTCTCTTCTCCCTTCTCTTCTCTTCTCTTCCCTTCTCCCTTCTCTTTTCCCTTCTCTCTCTCTCTTCTCTTCTCTTCTCTTCTCTTCCCTTATCATCTTCTCTTCTCTTCTCCCTTCTCTTCTCTTCTCTTCTCTTCTCTTCCCTTATCATCTTCTCTTCTCTTCTCTTCTCTTCCCTTATCATCTTCTCTTCTCTTCTCTTCTCTTCTCTTCTCTTCTCTTCCCTTATCATCTTCTCTTCTCTTCTCTTCTCTTCTCTTCTCTTCCCTTATCATTTTCTCTTCTTTTATCCCTTCTCTTCTCCCTTCCCTTATCATCTTCTCTTCTCTTCTCTTCTCTTCTCTTCTCTTCTCTTCTCTTCTCTTCCCTTATCATCTTCTCTTCTCTTCTCTTCTCTTCTCTTCTCTTCTCTTCTCTTCTCTTCTCTTCTCTTCTCTTCCCTTATCATCTTCTCTTCTTTTATCCCTTCTCTTCTCCCTTCCCTTATCATCTTCTCTTCTCCCTTCCCTTCACTTCTCTTCCCTTATTCTCTTCTCTTCCCTTCTCCCTTAGCCTCTTCTCCCCTTCTCTTTTCCCTTCCTCTCCCCTTCTCTTCTCTTCTCCTCCCACCCTTCCCTTCTCTTCCCTTCTCTCTCCTTTCCTCTCCTCTCCTCTTCTCTCTTCTTTTCTTATCCATAATTGGTGGAGGGGGGGCTCCTCTCTACATGTATGTGCCTGTCTGGCGGGGAGGGGGGCTCCTCTACATGTAGAGACGGATGGGGGGGGGGGGGGGTGGCACCAGGAACGCTGCGGGTGACACAACTGCACAATGTCAGGACTGACGGTCCATCACAACGGCACGTTCACACAACACACAACAGACATGTCCGGACACAGCCGGGGGAGGGGGGACCACACGTGTGCGCAGCGTGCCATCCGATGTAAATTCGTTTTATTTTCCGCAATAAGGCGGCATGACAAAATTGCGCTGAGATCTGCACACAAGTTGCGCTGCTGCAGTTTTCATGATTGTAAATCCATCGCTAAAGAAACTTCACAACGAATAAATGTGAATCTGCGAATAAGACGCAAATTGCATCAAAACTTCTGAAACCCGGACATTGGGGTCCCCGGACACCTGAGTACCCCACCCACAGTGCGCATTTCATCCGCAGCTTTCAGGGCAGGTGCGCCCAAATAATGCCCAATTTATGGGCTGATCTCACCCAGACCCCGCCTCTAAATCTGAAAAGACCGCCCATTGCGCTTACGTGATGGGTTGGTTTCACTCAGACCCCGCCTCTAAATCTGAAAGGACCCCCCATTGCACTTACGTGATGGGTTGGTTTCACTCAGACCCCGCCTCTAAATCTGAAAAGACCCCCCATTGCACTTACTTGATGGGCTGGCTCCGCTCAGACCCAGCCTCCAAATCTGCAGAGACCACCCATTGCACCCACGTGATGGGTTGGTTCCACTCACTCCGCCTCCAAATTTGTCAGACAGAATGATTGTACAGACAAGCTCCACCTTTTATGATTAAAAAGCTGACCCTGAGCTCCAATCAGTGACTTTGCCTAGGCTGAGATGATGTCATCAGTCTGCTGCAGGCAGGAGGAAGCATTTCCTTAGTCTCCCCTTCCCCCAGTGATCAGACTGTACATTGTAACTTTGTAGCAATCACAGTGTGAGGGGCTGCAGCCAAGGGGCTGATCTGTGTCAGACATTTGGATTGAACAGAGCTCCGTGAGATGTTCAAAGCTTGGGAGATTTTTTTTTATAACCTAACCCTGCTTTATACTTCTCCACAACTTTATCCCTGACCTGTCTGGTGTGTTCCTTGGCCTTCATGATGCTGTTTGTTCACTAAGGTTCTCTAACAAACCTCTGAGGGCTTCACAGAACAGCTGTATTTATACTGAGATTAAATGACACACAGGTGGACTCTGTTTACTAATTAGGTGACTTCTGAAGGCAATTGGTTCCCCTAGATTTTAGTTAGGGGTATCAGAGTAAAGGGGGCTGAATACAAATGCCCCCCCCCCCACACTTTTCACATATTTATTTGTATCATTTATCATTTTCCTTCCACTTCACAATTATGTGACACTTTGTGTTGGTCTATCACATAAAATCCCAATAAAATACACCTTTGGTTGTAATATGACAAAATGTGGAAAATATCAAGGGGTATGAATACTTTTTCCAGGCACTGTAGTGTACGCCGGCTCTGGTTCTGGTGCCCGCCATGCTCTGTACACGGGCAGCCCGGCTCCTCCAGGTGTCAGGAAATCCGGCACCGGAGCTCTTTGTAGTCGGCGGAGTGTAATTATAACTTCCCGGGAAGGCAGCTGCCCCCTGGAATGTGCCACCCAGACAGACCCACCTGTGTTTAGGGCAAAGCAGCAGCTGGCACACGTCTCCTTCTAAGGGGGGAGAGCGTCCTTCCATCTGTGCCACGCTGGGGGTGTCTGTCCATGTGGGGGGGGGGGCTGGGCTGAGGTGTTGGCACAAGAGGCAACCGCCTGGGGGGCTTCAGAGAGATGGGGGGGGGCAGAGAATAGGCAGAACCTAGGCCTATATTTTGAACTTGTGGCCTTAGGTGTCCCTCTGCCAGGTATTTATTTCCTCTCACAAAGATCAGAGGACGCCCCCTGACATACCTCCACCTGCTTCTTTCAAACGGCACCATATTTGTTCAGGCATCACCCGGGGTCACCATGTTGGAATGAGGTGTTGGCTCAGAGATGACACAATCATGTAAATCAAATATACAATTACATTGTAACAACACCTATTCCTTTCCTTTAACAAAGACCAGCCGCCTCTTCTAACTCACTCCAGGTTGCTGTGCACCCTCCATGCACTTTCCATGCATCCTCCATGCATCCTCCATGCACCCTCCATGCACCTTCCATGCACCCTCAATGCACCCTCCATGCACCTGCACAGCTAGAAATCTCCATTTTTACGGGGGATGGTCAGCACTGTGCCGGGCCCGGCATTGACCTTGAAGGCCGATTGAGAGGTGTCAGGCGCTCTCCACTTTGACCTCCCATGTACTTTGCCCCGAAGAGTTTTCACAGCTCGCAGGCCGCTAACAATGACACTGGGATTACCGGCTCCGGCCTGAACCGGTCCGACTGGCTGCTGGATGTCTACCAAAGTTGACATTGCTGAGAGCAACAAGGAGGAATGTGAGAGGAAATACTACAATCCCCCCACATCTATAGCTCTGGCATATACCGCAGCTCTCTATAGAGTACACTGAGCCAATCACATCAGTCTCTGTACAGAGGAGCTTACACTCTAATGTCCCCTCCCCCACAGTCAAACACTATTATTATTATACATTTATATAACTCTGACATATACCACAGTGCTGTACAGAGTACACTGAGCCAATCACATCAGTCTCTGCACCAGAGGAGCTCCTCCACCAGGTGGTGCTGTTTTGCAAGGTGCTGTTGGGTCACTCTGCTTTGGTCTCAGCTGGAGGAGGCATCAAGCCTGGGCCTGTCCTGCAGGCTTCTCCCCCAACCACCATGCAGTGGGTGGGGGGAGATGAAGGTGGGGGCTCTCCAGAGGCACTGAGGCCTACTCCATGTGCTCAAGCTGCAATGGATCCTGGGCCTGTCCCTATGCAAGAGGAGTCCTTACCAGTCTTCCAGGATAAAGTGGTGAACAGACTTCGCCGCATTGCTAAGGAGGAACAGAAACTTGCTGTCATGAAAGAAGATCTCAGGAAAAAGAAATCCCTGCACAGTAAGTCTGGAAACAGTAAGAGGGAAGTCTCCATAGCTGAGGTCTCTGGAAGAGGCATTGAAAAACAGGAGAAGTTGGTCACCTCTCTGAAGGAGAGCAGTGGTGTGTTCAGAGAAAAGTGTGAGAATGAGGAGAGATTAAAAAAGATGAAGGAGAGTGCCTGTGCCAGTACCAGCCAGAGGGTGGATGCCAGAGCAACGGCAGCAGTATGGATGGGGGGTAAGGAAGTGGCTTTGTCAGATGAGGATCATGATAATGGAGTGCTTGCTGAAAATCT
Source organism: Lithobates septentrionalis (assembly GCA_037952835.1). Classification (NCBI taxonomy): domain Eukaryota; kingdom Metazoa; phylum Chordata; class Amphibia; order Anura; family Ranidae; genus Lithobates; species Lithobates septentrionalis. Next base: position 28,485 of record JBBDGP010005398.1, read on the forward strand.
CTTTCACTCTGTGTGGAGGACTTTCCTGAGATTGCACCTGCCAACAGATTCTTGCAATCAGCAGGGAATGCAGGAGGAGATGGTGTGTATCTGGACAGAGAAGTTTCTGCTGGCTGCGAGGAGTCCCACATGGACACTAACAGTGCAGAGCAGGAATGTCGCATGAACATTGAAACTGCAGAGCAGGAGATCTGTATGAATGCTGAAACAGCTGGTGTTTTTTTCTAAACGGAAGACTTTACTTGATGAAGGGACTGCTGGTATCTGTGGTACCTCTGGGACTATGGTGAGCGGGACTGTTGTGCTGGAGGGGAGGAGGGAGGATCAATTGGTGGGTAATTTACCAAACCAGATTTCAGAGGTTCCTATGCAACCAGTTAATGTGTCATCTGTAGGGATGAGCTTCGTGTTCGAGTCGAACCCATGTTCGACTCGAACATCGGCTGTTCGACCGTCCGTCGAATTGCGAACGTTATGGGCCGTTCGCGCCAAATTCGTGTGGCGCGTCACGGCCCATAATTCACTGCGGCATCGCAGTGCATTGCTGGCTGATGATTGGCCAAGCATGCACTATGACCCGCATGCTTGGCCAATCACAGCGCCGTCAGTAGAGAGAGCTGTAATTGGCCAAAGCCAGGGTGGCTTTGGCCAATTATGGCTCAGGGGATTTAGTACACGCCCCACACTATATAAGGCCGCCTGCACGGCGGCCCTGTGTAGTGTGTGTTCCGGTGTGCTGAGAGATAGAGAGAGAGAGAGACAGTGTCATTTGATTTGAGTTAGATAGATTAGGCAGAACAGTCAGTCAGTTAGCTGCACTTACAGTGTATTGTGTATATATATGCATCCCAGGTGTTGCATATATATATATATATATACACTGTATTCAGTTTAGCTAGATCCGTTCCTGTTATCTTCTATCTAGACTATTTACATTTAGTGCAGTGCGTCCTGCTCACAGTGTTCAGCTAGATTCGTTCCTGCTATTTACATTTAGTGCAGTCAGTGCGTCCTGCTCACAGTGTTCAGCTAGATCCGTTCCTGCTATTTACATTTAGTACAGTGCGTCCTGCTCACAGTGTTCAGCTAGATCCGTTCCTGTTATCTTCCTACTGACAGGCAGGCTTGTCTGGTTACAGTATATAAAGCTACCTGAAGAAAATTACAGGTGTTCTATCCCAGCTTAGTGCAGCTACAGGCCATTAGTATGTCTGGAAGGCCAAGAAGGAGAGGCAGACAGTCACAAGCCAATAAGAGAGGGCAAGCAGGCTCTGTGTCTAGTGCTGGTCGTGGAGACGGTGCATCCTCATCAGCACGTGGCCGTGGGACACGCTTGGCCTTTTTTTCGGCAGCTGGCCGTGTTGAGCCGCAACAAGCGGAAGATTTGGTCGAGTGGATGACCAAGCCGTCCTCATCCTCCTCATCCTCTCTCACCCATGCCCAGGGTGCTTTGTCTGGCAAAGCAGCGGCCTCTTCCCTCAGCTCAATGTCATCAGTGACTCCTTCCCTAGCTCCACCATGTCCTCCTGAGGATTCCCTCGAACTGTTTGACCACAGTGTTGGGTACATGCTCCAGGAGGATGCGCAGCGTTTGGAAGGCTCTGATGATGATACTGAGCTCGATGAAGGCAGTAACATAAGCACGGACAGAGGGGGTGCCCAAGAAGGACAGCAATCTGGCAGTCATGCTCCCCCTGCTGCAGCATACTGCCAGGTTTGCTCCAGTGATGAGGAGGGAGGGGATGATGAGGTCACTGACTCAACGTGGGTGCCTGATAGGAGAGAGGAGGAGGAGGAGGAGGAGGAGGCGGCACATCACCAACGAGGCAGGATGCCCTCCAGGGGCCAGCCTAAGGGCAGCACATTGACTGCATCACACCCCAAAGCTCCACATGTGCAGGGCGCCTCAGTCTCTGCGCGTTATTCAAAAAGTTCTTTGGTGTGGGCCTTTTTTGAGACGAGTGCATCAGATCGCACCGCTGCTATTTGCAACATATGTCTCAAGCGTATCTCGCGTGGCCAAAACATCTCCCGCTTGGGTACCACATGCTTGACCAGACATATGTTGACCTGCCATGCAGTTCGTTGGCAAGCATATCTAAAAGACCCACACCAAAGAACAAAGAGGATCTCTCCTTGCTCCTCATCAGCTGAGATTTCCAACCCCACTAGACCTTCAGTCCTCTCTGAGACCTGCACTGAGAGGAATGAAGGTGTAGAATTAGGTGTGTCACAGCCAAGTACTTGTGGGCAATCTGCTTTTGGTACACCGACGCCAGATTGTACCAGGCAAATTTCCCTGTCCCAGCTGCTGCACCGCTGAAAGAAGTTTGCTCCCAGCCATCCACATGCCCAGCAGTTGAATGCTAGCTTGGCAAAATTGCTAGCACTTCAACTGCTGCCTTTTCAGTTGGTAAACTCTGCCCCCTTCCGTGAGTTTGTGGAATGTGCGGTTCCTCAGTGGCAGGTACCCAAACGCCACTTTTTCTCACGGAAGGCAATTCCGGCTCTCTACCGGCATGTGGAAGGCAATGTCCATGCCTCGCTGGACAGGGCGGTCAGCGGTAAGGTGCATATTACCGCTGACTCATGGTCCAGCAGGCATGGACAGGGACGTTACCTAAGTTTCACGGCGCATTGGGTGACTCTGCTGGCAGCTGGGAAGGATGCAGGACAAGGTGCAGTAGTGTTGGAGGTTGTTCCGCCACCACGCCTCCAAAATGCTGATTGTGACACACCTCTCTCCTCCACCCCCTCCTCTTCTTCTTCCTCCATGGCCTCTTCCTCGGAACCAGCGGTGCTCCGTAGGCGTTCAAGGGGCTACGCAAGTACGCAGGCCAAAAGATGCCATGCGGTGCTTGAGCTGGTGTGCTTGGGGGACAGGAGCCACACTGGGGCAGAGGTTCTGTCAGCTCTGCAGGGGCAGGTTCAGAGGTGGTTGACGCCACGCCAACTTAAGGCAGGAATGGTGGTTTGCGACAATGGCACCAACCTCCTCTCTGCCCTCCGACAGGGACAACTGACCCATGTGCCCTGTTTGGCTCACGTCCTTAACTTGGTGGTGCAGCGGTTCTTGGGCAGGTACCCGGGCTTACAGGATGTCCTGAGGCAGGCCAGGAAAGTCTGTGTGCATTTCCGCCGGTCATATAATGCCAGTGCTCGGCTGACGGACCTCCAAAAGGAGTTTAACCTGCCCAAGAACCGCCTAATCTGTGACATGCCCACCAGGTGGAACTCAACGTTGGCACACGCAGCAGAGGGCCATCAATGAGTACCTGTGCGACTATGGCACCAGGACAGGGTCAGGGGAGCTTGGTTTTTTTTCCCCACGCCAGTGGGCCATGATCAGGGATGCATGCACTGTCCTGTCACCATTCGAGGAGGCCACGAGGATGGTGAGCAGTGACAGTGCATGCATCAGTGACACTGTCCCCCTTGTCCACCTGTTGGAGCACACGCTGCGTGGAATAATGGACAGGGCACTTGAGGCAGAACAGAGGCAGGAAGAGGAGGACTTCCTTAGCTCTCAAGGCCCCCTTTATCCAGACAGTGTTCCTGCGTGCCCGCCGATCACACAGGAAGAGGACGAAGAGGAGGAGGAGGAGGAGGAGGAAGATTGTGTCAGTATGGAGGTGGAGCCTGGCACTCAGCATCAGCAGTCTTTAAGGGATCAGTCCCAAGGAACACATGGACTTGTACGTGGCTGGGAGGAGGTGGCTGCGGACGTTGTTGTCCTTAGTGACCCAGAGGACTCCGGACCGAATGCCTCAGCAAACCTACGCTGCATGGCCTCCCTGATCCTGCAAAGCCTGCGTAAGGATCCTCGTATTCGTGGTATCAAGGAGAAGGACCAATACTGGCTGGCAACCCTCCTTGATCCACGTTACAAGGGTAAGGTTGCGGACCTTATCTTGCCATCGCAGAGGGAGCAGAGGATGAAACATCTTCGGGAGGCCTTGCAGAAAGGTCTGTGCAACGCGTTCCCAGAGACTGGGAGGTTACAAACTCCTGTTTCTGGACAACGTGTTGCTGAGGCTTCGGTCAGTCAAAGAAGGAGCGGTGGAGAAGGTGGCCGTCTGACCGATGCGTTCAGACAATTTTTTGGTCCGCAGCCCCAAGGTATGATCGGTTCCAGCAACCATCGCCAGCGTCTGTTTTACATGGTGCAGGAATACCTAGGGGCAAGATCAGACTTGGACACCTTTCCCACCGAAAATCCTCTGGGTTACTGGGTCTTGAGGATGGATCACTGGCCAGAGCTTGCACAGTATGCAATTGAGCTACAGGCCTGTCCTGCATCCAGCGTTCTTTTGGAACGCACATTCAGTGCTGCTGGAGGCGTGGTAACCGATCACAGGGTGCGTCTGTCCACCGACTCGGTCGATCGGCTGACCTTCATAAAAATGAATCAGTCTTGGATCACCACCAGCTACCAAGCACCTGATGCTGATGTAACCGAATAATTTTTTTTGAAATCTCAGATCCCTTCAAAGACTGCCTATGCTGATGCTGAGTGACTATCCCTGAGTAATTATCCTCTTCCTCCTCAATCATCACGCTGATAGCTTGTAAGAACATTTTTGGTTCTGGGCGCCACCACCAGTGCCTAAGGCACAATTTTTCAGCCCCTGTTTAACAGGGGCGTGTAATTACAATTTTTGATGCAATACTTTGCAGCAGGGCTCGTTCCTGCATTCCAACTAGAGTGTCTGTGAGGGGTTGCAGTGTTGTGGCACCAGCACCAGTGCCTAAGGCCCAATTTTTCTGCCCCTGTCTAACAGGGGCGTGTAATTACAATTTTTGATGCAATACTTTGCAGCAGGGCTCGTTCCTGCGTTCCAACTAGAGTGTCTGTGAGGGGTTGCGGTGTTGTGGCACCAGCACCAGTGCCTAAGGCCTAATTTTTCAGCTCCTGTTCAACAGGGGCATGTAATTACAATTCTTGATCTAATATTTCACAGCAGGGCCCTGTGAGGGCTTACAGTGTTGTGGCCACAGCAACACCTAAGGCCCAAATTTCTGCTGAGTATATAGGGCAGGACCCTACTTTCAAACATCTAACTTACAAACGACTCCTACTTGCAAACGGAAGGAGACAACAGGAAATGAGATGAAATCTACCCCTAGGAAGGGAAATTCTCTCCTGTAAGAGTTAATATGGGAAAACAATTTCTCCTTTCCACTGATGCTTTCCAATCCTTGTTCCACAAAAAAACCCAAATTTTCAAAAAACATTTTTCATTGGGACAAAAAAGTGAGGTGAAATCTTCTGAAGAGGAGGAAAGACAGCAAAACAAATGTCACAGGGGTGATAACCCTTCCCCATGTTTTCCAAAAAGCTTAAAAAAGATTTTTTGGCTGGAGCTAAACACGTTAAAAATGTACCCGTTCAAAATTACAAAGAGATTCTACTTAACAACAAACCTACAGTCCCTGTCTTGTTTGCACCGCCTGTATACTGCTGTTCAGAGTATATAGGACATGGTGGCCCCACACCTTTCCTTATTTTAATTTGGGTGCGGGGTTCCCCTTAATATCCATACAAGACCCAAAGGGCCTGGTAATGGACTGGGGGGTACCCATGCTGTTTGTCTCACTGATTTTCATCCATATTGCCATGACCCGACATTACATTAAACCCGCAAGCAGTTTTAAATGAGATTTTTTCCTTTAAAAATGACATTTGGTGCAGGGACTGTTCTAAACATGGGAAACACGCGTCACTTTACAGGCATACTATAGACACCCCCCAGGTACGATATTTAAAGGAATATTTCACTTTTTTTTTTTTTACTTTAAGCATCATTAAAATCACTGCTCCCGAAAAAACGGCCGTTTTTAAAAGTTTTTTTTGCATTGATACATGTCCCCTGGGGTAGGACCCGGGTCCCCAAACCCTTTTTCGGACAATACCATGCAAATTAGCCTTTAAAATGAGCACTTTTGATTTCGAACGTTCGAGTCCCATAGACGTCAATGGGGTTCTAACGTTCGTGCGAACTTTCGGTCCGTTCGCGGGTTCTGGTGCGAACCGAACCAGGGGGTGTTCGGCTCATCCCTAGTCATCTGTCCCAGTTATGAACTATGCTAAGGCTGTATCGGGACAAAGTCATGCTGCTACTGGTGGTGGAAGGGAGCCAGTTGTGCGACTTTCACCTAACGCACCTTCTTCCATTAAATGCAGCAATGTGGTACAGCTTAGGTGGGAAGGAGGCGGTATTCCACCTATCAGGAGGGTGGTTGTGAATAAGATCCTAGCCATGGGATTTAAGGCGGAGGATATTTATGCTCTTATCAGTCCGGCTGGTTCCTAAGAATATGATTTGTCATTTGTGTGTCCAGAATCGCTGGATCTGTTTTGGGAGTGGTATGTGTGTGTATATGGGGGCCAGCCGGACTGGAAGGGGCTTGTCCCCAAAGTTGTCTCACGACAGCCCTTGATTAAGAATGTGACTATCCTGACATGGAATGAGTCTATACCCCCCGAGGATTTATGGGTCTGGTTGAGGAGGTTTGGTGAAACTTTGTGCCCGCTAAAAAAGATTGTGGATGATAGAGGAATCTGGACGGGTGGGTGGTCAGTGTCAATGAGGTTGAGTGTGTGTGGGAATGTGGTCCAGCATTTGCCCTCCTCTGTCTTTATTGGTAGAGATAGAATTACTGTTTTCTATCCTGGTCAACCTAAACTGTGTCATAAATGTGGAGTCAAGGGACATTTCTCCTCTAAATGTCCAGAACAGAAGTGTTCGTTGTTCCAGGAACTGGGGCATCTGGCAAAGGACTGTAACATCATTAAATGTAACCTATGTGATAAGGTTGGTCACCCTTATAGCCGGTGCCCTGAGGCTTTGCACAATAAGCCAGAGTTGATGGAGGAATTCTTCCTTCTGGATAGAGAAGAGTCTGGGTTGGCGGAGGTTGTACCAGGGGATCCTAGTGTCTCTGTCCCGTCAGAATCTGTGTCTGTGAGGCCCTCTGTGCTGTCAGTGCCCCCCAGTCTGTGGTGTCGGTGTCCCCCCAGTCTGTGGTGTCGGTGTCCCCCCCAGTCTGTGGTGTCGGTGTCCCCCCAGTTTGTGGTTTCAGTGTCCCCCCAGTCTGTGGTCTCCCAGTCAGTATCAGAAAGTGTGGTTGTCAAGTCTGTCTGCACCTATTGTTTCTCCTAGTGTAGTGAAGGCAGTGGAGGGTGCTGGACCAGCGTGTATGGTGGTGCCAACCCCTCCTCCTCGGCGTGGCAGAAGTGCAGCTGGAGGTCGGCAGACACCGAGGGGTGGAGTGAGGGATGGATTGGATGATGGTGGGAAGGGAATGAGAGTGGCTGGTGCAGAATGCAAGGTGAATGATGTGGAAGTCGGGGTGAATGATGTGGGAGGAGGGGTGAATGATGTGGGAGGAGAGGTGAATGATGTGGGAGGAGGGGTGAATGATGGGGGAGGGGTTAATGGGGGGGTTTGAAATCGCATCCTGACGGCAATTAAGTCTCCAAATGTTTCTTAGCCTGGATTGTGTTTAAGTTGAGGTTCGGGGTTTGTCGTCTTTTTTTTGTTGTCATTAAAATATATTTCTTAATATGTTAGCTTGTCAGGAAACGGTTTTCTTTACTTGCTGTTGTTTATTTTTCTGTAAATTTGTTTTTAATAATAAGCTGTATGCTTTTTTTAATAAACAAAAATTTACACTCTAATTTCCCCTCCCCCACAGTCACACACTATTAATGTATAGTAACTTTATGTACTTTGGTGTTTGTCCTCTCTCTTTCCCTTTTACAGATGACTCAAACAGGTTCCTGAAGAAGCATTCAATTGCGAAACATGTAGAGCTATACCAGTTTGTTGTCTCATATGCTCAATAGAGGGTGGTGGTTTTTTCCCCCTGTTTCAAGGGTTACCCCCTCTATATGCTTTGATGTATATGTGAGAGAGTATTAGTCATTGCTTTGCGATGTTTTAAAATGTGTATGTGTTTGATTTTTTGTATTCCTTGTATAATAAAATATTTATATTTAATTTTATGATTGGTGCCTACAAAGTAAATTTTCCCACTCCCTTTGGTGTATCGTTGAGAATCTAATGTCCCCTCCCCCACAGTCACACACTATTATACATTTATATAGCACTGACATATACCGCAGTCCTGTACAGAGATCACTGAGCCAGTCACATCAGTCTCTGTACCAGAGGAGCTTACACTCTAATGTCTGGGGTACATCCCAGTATGGGAGGAGGTGGAGATTGGGAGTGAGTGGCACTGAGTTACTTGTCCAGTCTCAGAGTTTAGGAAGGTGTCAGGCTTTGGTTCCCCTCCCCTGAGGTTGACCACCGCCTGGACTCTTTGACTTTATGTGAATGTTCTCAGATGTTGTCACGTTTCGTGTCCCCAGGCGGGGGTTTTATGGCACTGTGGACAGGACGGTCCATTCCTCGGCGTACAGTCAGCGCTCTCTTTACCGGCAGAGTCCCGGGGAGTTCCGGGCAGTAAAGGGGGAAATAATTGCCGGTGACGGGACTGGACACATCCCGCTGTTTTGTGTCCCTGTGATGTCACCGGGGAGGATTGTGCAGCTTGTAAAAGGCCTGACACATCGACACCTGAGAAATGACTGCTGGCTGCCCGGGAGATGTCCAATATGGGGGGGGGGGGGGGAATTGTGCAACACAGACAGTCAGGAGTAATGTACCGTCGATTTTGTTGCCCCCAAATACGAGATGGGCATCTCACCAACTGAGGTCAAGACCAAGTCCAGCGAGGGCAAATGTCACAGGCCAATCGATCAACAACATAGTGGTCATGGGACTTCACCGATCAAAACATGGTGGTCATGGGACTTCACCAATCAACAACATCACAGTCATGGGACTTCACCGATCAACAACACAGTCATGGGACTTCACCGATCAAAACATGGTGGTCATGGGACTTCACCAATCAACAACATCACAGTCATGGGACTTCACCAATCAACAACACAGTCATGGGACTTCACCGATCAAAACATGGTGGTCATGGGACTTCACCAGTCAACAACATGACAGTCATGGGACTTCACCAGTCAACAACATGACAGTCATGGGACTTCACCAGTCAACAACATGACAGTCATGGGACTTCACCAGTCAACAACATGACAGTCATGGGACTTCACCAGTCAACAACATGACAGTCATGGGACTTCACCAGTCAACAACATGACAGTCATGGGACTTCACCAGTCAACAACATGACAGTCATGGGACTTCACCGATCAATAACATGGTGGTCATGGGACTTCGCAGATAAATAAAATGGTGGTCATGGGACTTCACCGATCAATAACATGGTGGTCATGGGACTTCACCGATCAACAACATGGTGGTCATGGGACTTCACCGATCAAAACATGGTGGTCATGGGACTTCACCAATCAACAACATCACACTCATGGGACTTCACCAATCAATAACATGGTGGTCATGGAACTTCACCAATCAACAACATGACAGTCATGGGACTTCACCGATAAATAAAATGGTGGTCATGGGACTTCACCGATCAAAAACATGGTGCTCATGAGACTTCACCAATCAACAACATGGTGGTCATGGGACTTCACCGATCAAAACATGGTGGTCATGGGACTTCACCCATCAACAACATGATGGTCATGGGACCTCACCAATCAACAACATGGTGGTCATGGGACTTCACTAATCAACAACATGGTGGTCATGGGACTTCACCGATCAATAACATGGTGGTCATGGGAGGTCACCAATTAACAACGTGGGGTTCATGGGACCTCAACGGGTTTATAAAGAAGGGTGAACTGATGAGCGCTCCACTCTCTCAGGAGGAACAATGCTGAACCAACACAATCCCCATATCCCTCTGTGTGAATGTCCCCCACCGTGTGAATGTCCCCCACCGTGTGAATGTCCCCCTCCGTGTGAATGTCCCCCACCGTGTGAATGTCCCTGCACTGTGTGAATGTCATTACTCTGTGTGAATGTCACCGTCAGGTACACGGCGAGCTGGAGCCTCTCTATTGAATGTCAGCTCCAGATAAAGGAAATGTCAGATAAAGGGGATCAGAAGAGGCCGAGGAACCGCGCCGCTCACATCAAAGGCAGCAGGAAAGAGCGATATCTAAAACAAACAGCGGCCTCACCGCAACCCAGCGAGACAGGGCACCTGAGCAAAGGAAGCGGCTATTTATAACACTCAAATCCCTATCTGAGAGAGATGCTTCCTGCCCCTCCGGGGGGCCCTGACTGCCATAGAATCGCACTGGTGGGACCCGAATCCTGGAGACCAATGTTACCAACCTACCAGACTGAAATATACTGACATGTCACCCAAAATTTACTGACACCACACTCAGAATTTACTGGCACAGCCAAATTTTTACTGACATTTCCAAAAGTTACAGCTGTAAGTGCAAATTTCAGTATTTAGGCAACAGCCAATGCTTGCTTCCTCGTATACAGCCAACGCTCGCCTCTCCATATACAGCCAACGCTCGCCTCTCCGTATACAGCCAACGCTCGCCTCTCCGTATACAACCAACGCTCGCCTCTCCATATACAGCCAACGCTCGCTTCCTCGTATACAGCCAACGCTCGCCTCTCCATATACAGCCAACGCTCGCTTCCTCGTATACAGCCAACGCTCGCCTCTCCGTATACAGCCAACGCTCGCTTCCCCTTATACAGCCAACGCTTGCCTCTCCGTATACAGCCAACACTCGCTTCCCCGTATACAGCCAATGCTCGCTTCCCCATACATAGCCAACACTAGCTTCCCCGTATACAGCCAACGCTCGCTTCCCCGTATACAGCCAACACTCGCTTCCCCGTATACAGCCAACGCTCCCTTCCCCGTATACAGCCAACACTCCCTTCCCCGTATAAAGCCAACACTGGCTTTCTTGTATACAGCCAAAACTTGCTTTCCTGTATACAGCCAACGCTTGCTTCCCCGTACACAGCCAATGCTCGCTTCCCGTATACAGCCAACGCTCCCTTCACCATGTACAGCCAACGCTTGCTTCCCTGTATACAGCCAATGCTCCCTTCCCCATATACAGCCAACGCTTGCTTCCCCGTACACAGTCAACGCTCCCTTCCCCATGTACAGCCAACGCTCGCTTCCCCATACACAGTCAACGCAAGCTTCCCCATACACAGCCAACGCTCGCTTCCCTACACACAGCCAATGCTCGCTTCCCCCTACACAGCAAAGGCTAGCTTCCCCGTATTCAGCCAGCACTCGCTTCCCCGTATACAGCCAACTCTCCCTTCCCCATATACAGCCAACTCTCACTTCCCTGTATACAGCCAACGCTCCCTTCCCCATGTACAGCCAATGCTCGCTTCCCGGTATACAGCCAACGCTCGCTTCCCCGTATACAGCCAACACTCCCTTCCCCGTATACAGCCAACACTCCCTTCCCCGTATACAGCCAATGCTTGCTTCCCGTATACAGCCAACGCTCGCTTCCCCTTACACAGCCAACGCTCGCTTCCCCGTATAGAGCCAACGCTCGCTTCCCCATATACAGCCAACGCTCGCTTCCTCGTATACAGCCAACGCTCGCTTCCTCGTATACAGCCAACGCTCGCTTCCTCGTATACAGCCAACGCTCGCTTCCCCATATACAGCCAACGCTCACTTCCCCGTATACAGCCAACGCTCGCTTTCCCGTATACAGCCAACGCTCGCTTCCTCGTATACAGCCAACGCTCGCTTCCTCGTATACAGCCAACGCTCGCTTCCCCATATACAGCCAACGCTCACTTCCCCGTATACAGCCAACGCTCGCTTTCCCGTATACAGCCAACGCTCGCTTCCCCGTATACAGCCAACGCTCGCTTCCCCATATACAGCCAACGCTCACTTCCCCGTATACAGCCAACGCTCGCTTCCTCGTATACAGCCAACGCTCGCTTCCTCGTATACAGCCAACGCTCGCTTCCTCGTATACAGCCAACGCTCGCTTCCCCATATACAGCCAACGCTCACTTCCCCGTATACAGCCAACGCTCGCTTTCCCGTATACAGCCAATGCTCGCTTCCTCGTATACAGCCAACGTTCGCTTCCCTGTATACATTTTGCGTAAATGACCAATCGCTAGCACCTTGTGAGACGCACTGACGCAGGTCTGAGCAGAAAGTCGTCCCTCGCAGCCAGAGATCACTTACAGCCGGTGACAGCTGAGATGAGGCGAGTAATGAGCCGTCCCCCCGGGACAGAGCTGTGCAGGGAGAGCCGCCAAGACTCCTCTAGTCATATATGAGGAAGGATTAGAGAGCCGGAATCCTGGAACAAACGCCCCCCCCTCGGGAGTGACAACTATATACACAACTTAATCCGCTCAGGGGCCACAGAAGGGCCAATCTACACAAAGGGGGGCTCTATCACACCTCCGCTAATATACGGCCCGCGACACGAATATCAAACGACCAGCATGGAGGTGGGAGGATTGTGGATGTTTGTAACTTGCTAACTGTGGCCCATTGGGGAGATTTGACTCTACTTCCTGTCCTGGTGACACAACAGGAAGTGAGAGGCAATCCCCTCTTAGTTGTCACGAACAGGTGCCCCCATTGGAAGATTTCCCCCTCTGTTCCTGTTCTGGTGTCAACTTTCACATTTTGGATTTCCTATCATTTCCTGCCCTGGTGACAGGAAAGAATGAAGTGAATCTCCCCAGCGGGGACACAGACAGCAATAGAAGCTGACAGAGGGTCTAACCCTTCACAGCTCCTTCCAGAACTGATATAAAAAGGGTTTGGGCTTTAGATGACCTTTAAGAGCCCCACACACAGCCAAGATGTCGGGTCACTGGCTTGCTGTGCAGAGCGGGGACGGGTCACCATTAATATGACTGCACGGTGACAACACGGAGGAAGGGTATTGGGCCCCTCTGGCCCCATCTGACCTCAGCTGGGGCTGTCACAGTTAGGTTCACACTTATGCGTTTTTCAGTGCGTTTTGCAGAAACACGCTACGGTCCATTTAACATGGTTTGCTATGGGACACGTTCTATGCGTTTTTGGAAAGGTTTTTTTTTTTCCCCACAGCTGGTTGTATTTTGCATGTGATGGACTTGATGGACTTTAATGGACCCACACCAAAAACGCAAGTGCTGCGTCTGACGTGTTTTCAATGCATTTCGCATTTTGTTTGCTTTACTTTTTTTGTTAATAGGAAAGTATGACAGTCATGTTCATGGCGTGCGACTTTGATGCAACTTTACACTCTCTGGCACCCAAGTAGTCTCAAAGTCGTGCAGGAAACTTTATGTGTCCAAAGTTGCATGTTAGGGTAGGGTAAAGGGCTAAGGTAAGGGTAAGGACTAGGGTAGGGTTAAGGCTAGGGTAAGACTAGGGTAGGGTTAAGGCTAGGGTAAGACTAGGGTAGGGTTAAGGGTAGGGTAAAGGGCTAGGGCAAGACTAGGGAAGGGTTAAGGCTAGGGCAGGGTAAAGGGCTAGGGTAAGACTAGGGTAGGGTTAAGGCTAGGGTTAGGGTAAAGGGCTAGGGTAAGACTAGGGAAGGGTTAAGGCTAGGGTAGAGTAAAGGGCTAGGGTAAGACTAGGGAAGGGTTAAGGCTAGGGTAGGGTAAAGGGCTAGGGTAAGACTAGGGAAGGGTTAAGGCTACGGTAGGGTAAAGGGCTAGGGTAAGACTAGGGAAGGGTTAAGGCTACGGTAGGGTAAAGGGCTAGGGTAAGACTAGGGAAGGGTTAAGGCTAGGGTAGGGTAAAGGGCTAGGGTAAGACTAGGGTAGGGTAAAGGGCTAGGGTAAGACTAGGGTAGGGTAAATGGCTAGGGTAAGACTAGGGAAGGGTTAAGGCTAGGGTAGGGTAAAGGGCTAGGGTAAGACTAGGGAAGGGTTAAGGCTAGGGTAGGGTAAAGGGCTAGGGTAAGACTAGGGAAGGGTTAAGGCTACGGTAGAGTAAAGGGCTAGGGTAAGACTAGGGAAGGGTTAAGGCTAGGGTAGGGTAAAGGGCTAGGGTAAGACTAGGGAAGGGTTAAGGCTACGGTAGGGTAAAGGGCTAGGGTAAGACTAGGGAAGGGTTAAGGCTAGGGTAGGGTAAAGGGCTAGGGTAAGACTAGGGAAGGGTTAAGGCTACGGTAGGGTAAAGGGCTAGGGTAAGACTAGGGAAGGGTTAAGGCTAGTGTAGGGTAAAGGGCTAGGGTAAGACTAGGGTAGGGTAAAGGCTCTTGTGGCTCCTCCGCCCCCTTCAGATAACCCACCTAGGAGAAGCGCTCTCTTGGGGGGAGGGGGTTACCTTGCGGGCACGCTCTGGAGTCCAGCATTCAGTGTCCATAGCCGGGTAAGGACTAGGGTAAGGGTTAAGGCTACTGGCAGAGTTGGTTGAACCCCCCGCAGATGGCTCTGGACAGGTCACTGGTGGGATAGGTGGTTTCCGGCACTGACTCCAGGTGACCACATGAGATTACAGGTGACCTGTCAGAAGTGATATTTATTTTTCCTCTTTTCCGCTCGTTGTTCTGTATGATTGGTTGCACTTTACTTTCCAAGAGAGCTTGGAAATTGGATCTCAGGGGGTTATGCAACATATGTAATGCTTCTCAGTCACTTGCTGGATGAGTTGGCTATACAGTTACTATCATTCATGTAATGCTATGAGGATTGAAACGCCTGTATTTCATGGACTGTATATACCTGTGCAACTGCAACTGCACCATGTAATGCCTTGTGTTCTATTCAATAAAATCTATTTTGTTGATTTAAAAAAAGGGCTAAAGCTAGGGTAGGGTAAAAGAGTAGGGTAAGGGTTAGGGCTTGGGTAGGGTAAAGGGTAAGGGTTAAGGGTTAAGGCTAGGGTAAGGTTTAAGGCTAAGGTAGGGTTAAGGGCTAGGGTAGGATTAAGGCTAGGTTAAGGGTTAAGGCAAGGGTAGGGTAAAGGGCTAGGGTAGGGTTTAGGCTAGGGTAAGGGTTAAGGCTAAGGTAGGGTTAAGTGCTAGGGTAAGGGTTAAGGCTAGGGTAGGGTAAACGGCTAGGGTAGGGTTAAGGCTAGGGTAGGGTAAAGGGCTAGGATAAGGGTTAAGGCTACGGTAAGGGTTAGGGCTAGGGTAAGGGTTAAGACTAAGGTAGGGTTAAGTGCTAGGGTAAGGGTTAAGGCTGGGTAGGGTAAGGGGCTAGGGTTGGGTTAAGGCTAGGGTAGGGTTAAGTGCTAGGGTAAGGGTTAAGGCTAGGGTAGGGTAAAGGGCTAGAGTAAGGGTTAAGGCTAGGGTAAGGGATAGGGCTAGAGTAAGGGTTAAGGCTAAGGTAGGGTTAAATGCTAGGGTAAGGGTTAAGGCTAGGGTAGGGTAAAGGGCTAGGGTAAGGGTTAGGGCTAGGGTAAGGGACTAAGGGTTAAGGCTAAGGTAGGGTTAAGTGCTAGGGTAAGGGTTAAGGCTAGGGTAGGGTAAAGGGCTAGAGTAAGGGTTAAGGCTAGGGTAAGGGTTAGGGCTAGAGTAAGGGTTAAATGCTAGGGTAAGGGTTAAGGCTAGGTAAGGGTTAGGGCTAGAGTAAGGGTTAAGGCTAAGGTAGGGTTAAGTGCTAGGGTAAGGGTTAAGGCTGGGTAGGGTAAAGGGCTAGGGTAAGGGTTAGGGCTAGGGTAAGGGACTAAGGGTTAAGGCTAAGGTAGGGTTAAGTGCTAGGGTAAGAGTTAAGGCTAGGGTAGGGTTAAGGGTTAAGCGGTAGGGTAAGGGTTAAGGGTTAGGGGTAGGGTTAAGGGCTCAGGTTAGGGTTGAATGCACCAGTAAAACACATCACCTGCAGCCTGCATAGATGTGAAGTCAGGGTAGGGGGCGCTCTTGTGCTCATGACTCTGGTGCAGTGAAGACGCTGAGATGCGTTTTTAAAACTGATTTTCTTTTTTTTTTCTACTTTTTGTAAACTTCTCTCCAATTCTATTGGTGGCGGCAGATTGTGACACATTGATATACATTGTAACATTTCTTTGTAACATTTTATCTCTATGTGCGCCCTCATGCAATGTTCTGGCATAAAAGGGGCGCATAGACAGGAATCGCATTCGTGCGTCTTCGTGCTGAACAACTGACATCAGGGCACTCGATGTGAATGAGCCCCAACAAGTCTTCTCTCCCCTGGCCCTGCCCCCTTCATTGCCCTCCCCGCCCCCTTCATTGCCCGGCGTCTGTGACTTGAATCTCATTTGAAGGATCAATGGAGGAATGAAAGGCGTATTCTGTCCCCACCAGACGCCGCACTAGGGGCGACCCCCCCCCTCCAACACAAATCCCTAATCCTCCCCCCCATGGAGCTGCGGGTCTTTTATTATAACATTTTTTGAATACTTTCACGTTTTGCCGCCGCTCAGAGAAGGCGGAGATTATTTACCGGACAATTCTGAATTCTCTGGCAGCGCGGGGCTCATTCACACCACGAGGCGTCACCCAGCGCCGCCGGTTATTTTTTCCCACGCTCATGTTTTTGGCTCGCTTCAAATGTTTGCATATCAGGAACGCGACATTCCCATTAAATGCGCCGCTATTTGGCAGGTGCATGGGGGGAGGGGGGGTACACCGGTACTTTCAGTCAACCGCTCGCAATTACCGAGTACCAGGGGCGGGACAATGGGGGGGGGCAGGAGGGACGGCTGCCCTGGGCACTGGGGTATCATGTGACCGGGGAGGGCAACGTGAGGACATTGGAGGGGGGGCAGAGAATTTATGTTGGGAGGGAGAATTTGGGAGGTAGCAAGTATTGCTCTAGGAGGGGACATTTGGGGGGAAGGGGTGCTAGGAGTGGTGATTTAGGGGGATTGGGGGGAATTGGTGTTGGGCGGGGGGGGATGGGGGAAGAGGATCTGTGATAGAAGAGGTGATATGGTGGGGGGGGGGGGGTATACTATGCTAAGAGGGGACATTTTTTGGGTAGGGAATTTTTTCTAGTAAGGATGATTGTGGGGTATTTGTTGTAGGAGGGGGGATTTGAGGTGGGGGGGGGGGGGTGTTAGGAGTGGTGATTTAGGGGGATCTGTGTTGGAAGAGGGGATCGGGAAAGAGGATTTGTGCTGGGAGGGGGCAGTGCTAAAAGAGGTGATATGTGTGTGTGGGGGGAGGGAGTATGCTAAGAGGGGAACATTTTTGGGTAGGGGATTTTTGCTAGTGGGGGGGGGGGGGGTAATGGTGCTAGGAGAGGAGATTTAGGAGGGGGAGGGATTTGTGATGGGGGGGGTTTGTGCTGGAAAGGGGGTTTGGATGGGGGGGGGTATGCTAAGAGGGGAAATTTTTTGGGTAGGGGATTTTTGCGAGTAGGGGGGAGGATTTGTGATGGGGGGGGATTATGCTAAGAGGGGAAAATGTTTGGGGTAGGGGATTTTTGCTAGTGGGGGGGGGTATTTGTGCTAGGAGAGGAAATTTTGGAGGTGGAGGATTTGTGATGGGGGGGGGGGGGGTGCTGGGAAGGGGGTTTGGAGGGGGGGGGTACTTGGGAGGAAAAATTTTAGGGATAGAGGATTTGTGCTAAGAGGGGTGATTTATTTTTTTTTGGGGGGGGGCATTTGTGCTGGGGGGGGGATCTGTGGGATGGGGGCAAAGATTTGTGCTGGGAGGGGGAATCTCAGTAGGGGGTGGATGTGTATTGGGAGGAAGGGGGAATCTATGCTTAGGGGGGTAATCATGCAGGGGGGGATTTTGCTCATACATATTGGGGGGGGGGGCAGTTTGGCATGTTCGCCCCGGGGGCTCTAGATGACATTGTTCCGGTACTGCCAAGTACCAATACCTTCGCGCTGCGATTTGAGGTCATACGAAATGAATGGGCTTAAATCGGACCGAAAAGAATCGCATGCAGTTGGAACAGGAGTGCAGTGTGATTCCCCTGCGATTCGCACGCGGTTTCCGGCCCCGCTTTAGTGAGAAGTCATTATGGCAAGCCCGGGCTCAGACAGGAGCGGTGGGGGGGAACCGCATGCGATTTGGACAGGAATCGCAACGCATTTCTGTTCTAGCTGCATGCGATTCTTTGCAGTGCGATTTGAGCTCATTCATTCTGTATGGGCTGAAATCGCACCGCGAACGTATCCGTTTCAGGTAATCGGAGAAAATGCTTAGTATCGGTGCAACCATTCATTCTTGATGGCACCCCCCCCCCCCCCCATGCATCGGCACCCATGTGCATTTTCCCGAACACCAAACTGCGTGGTGCCGCGGCATTATGTGGTTCAGTGCGGCGCATTAAAAAAAAAAAAGGATTTTCTGCCCTACAGGCAATGAGCGCGCATGCATGGGTGTTAAACAAGACCGGAGGGCAGCCCATTCATTTCTGGGGGGGGGGGGGGGCTGTCCTATGCACGTGAAATTCGCAAAAATGGTGCAGAATTTTTTTTAAATCACGCCGCACAAAACCACAAAGTACTCCAGTATTATGTGTTTTGGTGGGCGCTGGATGCGTGGGGGGGAGGGGCTAAAAAAACGAATGCCACCCGCATGTATTTGCTAAAGGAAAAGTGTTACTATGTGGTTCAGGAAAAAGCGCGATTTGGCGCACGTTCCCGGACCGCCCCTGCTGGAGTTTTTGGATTCTGCATTTCCAATCTGGGAAATCTTCGCTGCCTTCCTTCCACATGTGCGCCAATCCTCCATCTGATGGTAAAATATGGCGGTCGGAGGGGGGCTGTATGGTCACTGCGATAGACTGGTTGAATTGTGAACACGCGCGCCCTCGTCCGCGCTGTGCCGCCCTCGCTCACCTGAAGCAGACGAACAAAAAAAACGCAATCTTTTTTTTCCCGGAACGCTTTTGGGGCCCATAAATGCGCGGCGTCAGCAGGGGCGGGGTGCTCTGGGCGGTCAGCGTATTTATCGCCCTTATTCATCTCGCAGGGGGGACGCTGACGGGAGCCCCTAATCCCTCGTCTTATCGGGGGGGGCGACCTCTGAACTTCCTGTTTGTGTATCCAGGGCGGGTTGTCAGGGCCGTGGTGCGGGGGAAGCGGCGGACAATGCGGTCCAGGATGGAGAGTCAGCCAGAAGCTCCGCGCCATTCACACTAATAAGCCGGCGGATTTGGGGGCCCATTGTGTGCTAACAAAACAGGCGATCGGCCCGTCCCGGCGTGCACCGCGCCGAATGTACACCTCCACCGCCATTCCAGAACATCGCACTGACTGGCGGCTAACCTCGTGTCTGCCGAGGACCGTCCGTATACACCCCCCCCCCATGATCTGCTGGGGCCACAAACGTCTAGAAAGCGACCGAAAACTCCTCTGGGCGGTCGCGTGTCAAGTCGCTGCCAAAGATCTTCTCTTGGGACAGGTGGATGGAAATTGGCGACAATTCTTCCCAACATATCAAATTTTCAGTATAATTTTTAAATTATTCCACCATATTTTCTGCTTGGGGGAAATTTTGCTTGAAAAAAAAAATATTTTCCTGAAAGAAATCCCTCCCATGCTGCTTTTTTGGGGAAAAAAAATGTAAATAATAAAATAGACACACAAAAAAAAAAACAAATAAAAAACAAGTAATAAAATACACACAACCCCCCCCCCCCCCCCCCAATAATAAAATACACACATACACAAAAACAAATAATAAAACGCACACAAAATAAAACCCAAATAATAAAATGCACACATTAAAAAAACTAAAATAATAAAATACACACAAAAACAAATAATAAATACACACACAAAAAAAAGTAATAAAACACACACAAAATAAAACCCAAAAAATAAAATGCACACATAAAAAAAATAATAATAATAAAATACACACAAAAACAAAATAATAAAATACACACACAAAAAAAACCCCAAATATTAAAATGCACACATTAAAAAAAAAAAATAAATAATATAATACAATACACACACAAAAAAAACGAAATAATAAAATACACACACACACACAAAAAAAATAATAAAAGTGCCCTGGGTGCTGCTAGTAGATATATATAAAATATATATAAAAAAATATATATATATATATATATATATATATATATATATGTTTGGGGTTCTAAGTAATTTTCTAGCAAAAAATACTGATTTTAACTTGTAACCAAAGAGTGTCCATAGTCACATCTCAGCCCACTATTCCCCCCCCCCCCCCAGTCACATCACCAATAATAACAAGGTGATCATCTGAACCCCTGTGTCCTATTAACCCCCCGTGTGCCAGTTCCCCTGCGGTGTGGGGGGGGGGGGGGGTGCAGACGGTGGGTCCTCATGGCCGCCATCCTTCCCTGGCGCTCTGCCAATCCTCCTTCTGTACAATCAGACAGATTTGTCCCGGAGGAATTCCGCAGCTTTTGTTGTTTTCCGCCTGGAAGCTCATAAAAATGTCCCCCGAACAACCGCAGGAGGGGCGACACATGGGGGACAATGGTGGTTGTCAGACCGCAGACCCCCCATTAACCCTGGTGGGGGGGGGAGGGGGGTCTTCTCTATAGAGGGGGGCAGATCCCCACCACCCAGTGTGAATTAAAGGGGGTTCTGGGTATTTGTTCCAAAATCAATGGCACATTCCAATCTGGGGGGGGGGGGGGAGGGGTCTGTGACACAAGAATCAGAACAATCGATTATATTGATCGGTAAGAAGGTGGTATTTGTGCGCCGATGCACTGCGAGTGCCGCTGTCTGGACGCCATTTGTGCCCTCCCTCTGTCTCTGGGTGACACCAAGAACAATCCATAGATATTCTCCTCCTGGTGTCACCGATATTCACAACTTCACCCAAACCTCTCCCAACCATTAGGAGGGCTCAGGGCGGCTGGGATGGGGTACAGGACCCCGATGTTGGCTGGAATTTGTCACCCTCCCTGAGCGGGGTCCCGGTCACCTATCCTAACCTGGAAAAGCATTTCATTCCTAGACTCTGTTTTCCAGCTGCCGCAGGTCAGCAGTTGATGGTCAACTTCAACCAGATGTCCAAAATCCGACAGACCCCCCCCTCCCCGATCTTCAGGTCTTATCTCAGTATGTCAGTGACATCAACAATAAATATTACTACGTGAGGTACATATAATCCGTATCTTCTATATACTGTACATATGACCCGTATACAGTGCCTTGAAAAAGTATTCATACCCCTTGAAATTCTCCACATTTTTTTCATGTTACAACCAAAAACATAAATGTATTTTATTGAGATTTTATGTGATAGACCAACACAAAGTGTCACATAATTGTGAAGTGGAAGGAAAATGATAAATGATACAAATAAATATGTGAAAAGTATGGGGGGGGGGGGGGCATTTGTATGGCGCCCCCCGGAGTCAATACTTTGTAGAACCCCCTTTCTCTACAAGTCTTTTTGGGGATGTCTCTACCAGCTTTGCACATCTAGAGAGGACATTTCTGCCCATTCTTCTTTGTAAAATATCTCAAGCTCTGTCAGATTGGATGGAGAGCGTCTGTGATCAGCAATTTTCAAGTCTTGCCACAGATTCTCAATGTGATTTAGGTCTGGACTGTGACTGGGCCATTCTAACACATGAATATGCTTTGATGTAAACCATTCCATTGTAGCTCTGGCTGTATGTTTCGGGTCGTTGTCCTGCTGGAAGGTGAACCTCCCCCCAGTCTCAAGTCTTTTGTAGACTCTAACAGGTTTTCTTCTAAGATTGTCCTGTATTTGTCTCCATTCATCTTCCCATCAACTCTGACCAGCTTCCCTGTCCCTGCTGAAGAAAACCATCCCCACCACATGATGCTGCCACCACCATGTTTCACAGTGGGGATGGTGTGTTCAGGGTGATGTGCAGTGTTAGTTTTCCCCACACATAGCGTTTTACTTTTAGGCCATAAAGTTGAATTTTGGTCTCATGTGACCAGATCACCTTCTTCCACATGTTTGCTGTGTCCTCCACATGGCTTCTCACAAACTACAAACAGGACTTCTTATGACTTTCTTTCTCCAATGTCTTTCTTCTTGTCACTCTTCCATAAAGGGCAGATTTGTGGAGAACACGACTAATAGTTGTCCTGTGGACAGATTCTCCCACCTGAGCTGTGGATCTCTGCAGCTCCTCCAGAGTTACCATGGACCTCTTGGCTCTTCTCTGATGAATGCTCTCCTTGCCCGGCCGGTCAGTTTAGGTGGACGGCCATGTCTTGGTAGGTTTGCAGTTGTGCCATACTCTTTCCATTTTCCCATGATGGATTGAACAGAGCTCCGTGAGATGATCAAAGCTTGGGAGATTTTTTTATAACCTAACCCTGCTTTATACTTCCCCACAACTTTATCCCTGACCTGTCTGGTGTGTTCCTTGGCCTTCATGATGCTGTTTGTTCACTAAGGTTCTCTAACAAACCTCTGAGGGCTTCACAGAACAGCTGTATTTATACTGAGATTAAATGACACACAGGTGGACTCTATTTATTAATTAGGTGACTTCTGAAGGCAATTGGTTCCACTAGATTTTAGTTAGGGGTATCAGAGTAAAGGGGGCTGAATACAAATGCCCCTCCCCCCCCACTTTTCACATATTTATTTGTATAATTTATCATTTTCCTTCCACTTCACAATTATGTGACACTTTTGTGTTGGTCTATCACATAAAATCCCAATAAAATATATTTATGTTTTTGTTTATAACATGACAAAATGTGGGAAATTTCAAGGGGTATGAATACTTTTTCAAAGCACTGTATGACCCGTATACCATATACAATGTATATATGACCGGTGTCTATTATATATAGTCCCTGGCACTGGGCAGTATATACTGTGTATTATGTATATAATGTATTCCTGTATACACAATGCTGAGCATACAGAAGTGTCACATGACCAGACGCGGGATAATAGCCAATAATCAGTCACATTTTATTGTATAAAATCACTAAAAAATGGCGCCAATAAAATGCCAGGAATGGGACAGCGGTGCCCCCCGGGGGTCACCGAGCGTTACCATGGTGATCTATGGAGTTCAGATTGACATCGCTGAGTCCAGGGTGACCCCAGATCTCCCAACATCCATGCAATCTATAGACCACCAATCCCCGGGAGAGTCACCCGCGGAGAATGTCCGGTGAACGTCACATTCCCAGCTTTATAAATATCTCCTCTGATGACCGGGACCGAGCGCTCCTCTGGAGGTATGAGGTGTCCCTGAACCTCCTCATTATAATCACATCGAATCACCTTCATAAAAGAAGAGGAAGTGCATGACTTCCACATGTGTCACCATTGTGTGCGAGGAGGACCTGTCATCATCACCTGACCTGTCATCATCACCTGACCTGTCATCATCACCTGTCATCGGACCTTGGGTGACACTTATGAAGAGGACCTGTCATCAGATACAGTGAGTGAAATAAGTATTTGATCCCTTCACAAGACATGACCTGGTAGTTTGTGGAGAAACCCTTGTTGGTGATCACAGAGGTCAGACGTTTCTTGGAGTTGGCCTCCAGGTTTGCACACATCTCAGGAGGGATTTTGTCCTCTTTGCAGATCCTCTCCAAGTCATTAAGGTTTCCTGGCTGACGTTTAGCAACTCGAACCTTCAGCTCCCTCCACATATTTTCTATGGGATTAAGGTCTGGAGACTGGCTAGGCCACTCCAGGACCTTCATGTGCTTCTTCTTGAGCCCCTCCTTTGTTGCCTTGGCCGTGTGTTTTGGGTCATTGTCATGCTGGAATACCCATCCATGACCCATCTTCAATGCCCTGGCTGAGGGAAGGAGGTTCTCACCCAAGATTTGGTGGTACATGGCCCCGCCCATCGTCCCTTTGATGCAGTGAAGTTGTCCTGTCCCCTTAGCAGAAAAACACCCCCAAAGCATAATGTTTCCACCTCCATATATCACGGTGGGGGATGGTGTTCTTGGGGTCATAGGACCTCCATGTATGACGGTGGGGGATGGTGTTCTTGGGGTCATAGGACCTCCATGTATGACGGTGGGGGATGGTGTTCTTGGGGTCATAAGACCTCCATGTATGATGGTGGGGGATGGTGTTCTTGGGGTCATAGGTCCTCCATGTATGACGGTGGGGGATGGTGTTCTTGGGGTCATAGGACCTCCATGTATGACGGTGGGGGATGGTGTTCTTGGGGTCATAGGACCTCCATTGTATGATGGTGGGGGATGGTGTTCTTGGGGTCATAGGACCTTCATGTATGACGGTGGGGGATGGTGTTCTTGGGGTCATAGGACCTCCATGTATGACGGTGGGGGATGGTGTTCTTGGGGTCATAGGACCTCCATGTATGATGGTGGGGGATGGTGTTCTTGGGGTCATAGGTCCTCCATGTATGATGGTGGGGGATGGTGTTCTTGGGGTCATAGGACCTCCATGTATGACGGTGGGGGATGGTGTTCTTGGGGTCATAGGACCTCCATGTATGATGGTGGGGGGATGGTGTTCTTGGGGTCATAGGACCTCCATGTATGATGGTGGGGGATGGTGTTCTTGGGGTCATAGGACCTCCATGTATGACGGTGGGGGATGGTGTTCTTGGGGTCATAGGACCTCCATGTATGACGGTGGGGGATGGTGTTCTTGGGGTCATAAGACCTCCATGTATGACGGTGGGGGATGGTGTTCTTGGGGTCATAGGTCCTCCATGTATGACGGTG
This sequence comes from Lithobates septentrionalis, assembly GCA_037952835.1. NCBI lineage: Eukaryota > Metazoa > Chordata > Amphibia > Anura > Ranidae > Lithobates > Lithobates septentrionalis. The sequence continues at coordinate 53,025 of JBBDGP010005398.1, forward strand.
GGGGATGGTGTTCTTGGGGTCATAGGACCTCCATGTATGACAGTGGGGGATGGTGTTCTTGGGGTCATAGGACCTCCATTGTATGATGGTGGGGGATGGTGTTCTTGGGGTCATAGGACCCTCATGTATGACGGTGGGGGATGGTGTTCTTGGGGTCATAGGACCTCCATGTATGACGGTGGGGGATGGTGTTCTTGGGGTCATAGGACCTCCATGTATGACGGTGGGGGATGGTGTTCTTGGGGTCATAGGACCTCCATGTATGACAGTGGGGGATGGTGTTCTTGGGGTCATAGGACCTCCATTGTATGATGGTGGGGGATGGTGTTCTTGGGGTCATAGGACCTCCATGTATGATGGTGGGGGATGGTGTTCTTGGGGTCATAGGTCCTCCATGTATGATGGTGGGGGATGGTGTTCTTGGGGTCATAGGACCTCCATGTATGACGGTGGGGGATGGTGTTCTTGGGGTCATAGGACCTCCATGTATGATGGTGGGGGGATGGTGTTCTTGGGGTCATAGGACCTCCATGTATGATGGTGGGGGATGGTGTTCTTGGGGTCATATGACCTCCATGTATGACGGTGGGGGATGGTGTTCTTGGGGTCATATGACCTCCATGTATGACGGTGGGGGGATGGGGTTCTTGGGGTCATAGGCAGCATTCCTCCTCCTCCACCAAACACGGCGAGTTGAGTTGATGCCAAAGATCTCGATTTTGGTCTCCTCTGACCACAACACTTTCCCCCAGTTCTCCTCGGAATCATTCGATGTTCATTAGTGATCTTCAGACGGACCTGTACATGTGATTTCCTGAGTAGGGGGACCTTGCGGGGGCTGCAGGATTTCAGTCGATCACGGTGTAGTGTGTTACCGATTGTTTTCTTGGTGACTATGGTCCCAGCTGAGATCAGTGACAAGATTCTCCCGTGTAGTTCTGGGCTGATTCCTCACCGTTCTCATCATCATTGAACCTCCACGAGGTGAGATCTTGTATGGAGCCCCAGACCGAGGGAGATCGATCGTTATTTTGTGTTTCTTCCATTTGTGAATAAATCCCACCAACTGTTGTCACCTCTCACCAAGCTGCTTGGCGATGGTCTTGTAGCCCATTCCAGCCTTGTGTAGGTCTACAATCTTCTCCCCGACATCCTTGGACAGATCTTTGGTCTTGGCCACCATGGTGGAGAGATTGGAATCTGATTGGTTGCTTCTGTGGACAGGTGTCTTTTATACAGGTAACAAGCTGAGATTAGGAGCACTCCCTTTAAGAGAGAAAGAGAAGAGTGCTCCTAATCTCAGCTCATTACCTGTATAGAAGACACCTGGGAGCCAGAAATCTTGCCGATTGATAGGGGATCAAATACTTATTTCAATCACTGTATATATTCTATATTCAGTCCATGCTGAGGAATGTGTCAGTGTGACCCTTCCAGGTATGTTTTCCCTCTCACAGAGATCTCAGGACTTCCTCTGACAATGCCTTCATCTGAATTCCTCTCCATTAGGGCGGCACCATCTTTGTTTAGGTATCATTCAGAGTCACCATCTGTTTTAATGTCCGCTTGAAGAGATGACAGAATCATGGAAATCCTGGTGCCTGATGAGTTCTGCTTGGCTATGTTCACCAATGTCTGACACAGCCAGCCCCGGCTCTCTACAAAGTTACATTGTTGCCGTCGGCCGTCTATAGTGACCGGTCCGTATTTATTTATGGAGACTTTGTAACGTTATTGTATAAATGAAGATGAATATAATGAGCCCTCCCTTTGGGTCTCATGTGAAGTCATCGGATCTCGCTGTGTCGCGGTGGGACGTGCGATGTGGACGGTAGCGATGGCGGGATGGCGACGTCACATGACCGTCTCTGGAGCGATTTTCCTCTAATATCGCCCATTTCCTCAGTCTAAGCTCAGGGGGGGGGAGGGGGTCCGGCTGTTTCCATCTGGGCCCAACGCCAGCGATACCCAAGAACCTGCACCCGGGGTGGGGTGGGGGGCGGGGCAGGCCTTAGCAGAGGGTTTCTATGGCGATGGAAGGGGCGGCCTGCGTCGCTCTCATACTTAACGCACGACATCATTTCCATGGCGGGCCGGAGAGTCGATGGCTCTAGCAGACGCTGGGAACGTTCGCTCTCCTCCACCTCACACTTCATTATCGTCCCGAATTCTCTACTTCACATTTCAATGGCTTTGCAAGACCCCAATTACACATCTGTGCCTCTGCCGCTCGCCCCCCCCCCTCCTCCCCCCCTCCCCCACCAGGCCAGACGGCGGAATTTCAACCCGCCATTCGTACACCTGGTCAGAGATGGAAGAAGTTATAGCTCAGGCCTGAAAAACAACCCGCCGGTAACTGCCAAAGTGCAGCAGCTGGAAGACTTAAAGAAACAGGTCAGACATAGGAACGGGTCATGTGACATCTACTGCCAATAGGATCTGATTGGCAGTGCCGGGACAGGGTCTCTTTGCATCCAGAGCAAAAAGGCCACAAATTACCCCCTCCCCCACCCCTATGAGCTGGTGAACTACCTCAGCAGCATAGGTTGCAGGTCCAGCCTATTCGTACTCCCCCTCCTGCTGGAGTGCCACAGGCAGCTGCCTCTTCTGCCCATCCCTCAGCCAGGCTTTGCTGCCGGACAACATTCTGCTGAGGTTATAATCATAGAATCAAATGATGGATTAAAGAGAACCTGTCGTGATTTGGAGGGGTGGTTTTGGACCCCGACATCCCCCTTGCCAACCCTGAAACCTACCAGACGCCAACCGATGAAGCCCCGTGCCCTGGTGGGGAGGGGTAGGCCAATTCGGGGGGTGAGCAGACGCCCAGTGCCTTCCCCTCCCGGCCCTTCAGGGATGCCGTCCCACGGCCCACTTGGGTGGCTTCTTTGGAGACTCTAGATAACCTGGGGCCGATCGCATGTCCCCATGATGCCAACAATACATTTGGGTGTCTCCCCTATCAGTTTTTGATGGTATTTGTTATCTATGATATATATATTTTGGGCACCCCTTGGCCCTGAGCCATGAATACTGCTCCCTGAACCCCTTGACCTCCCACATGGGGTCACCACTCCAGCTCCCTGCACCCTTGTGCCCTCCCACATGGGGTCACCACTCCCGTTCCCTGCACCCCTGGGACCTCCAACACTGGGTCACCACTCCAGCTCCCTGCACCCCTGGGACCTCCAACACGGGGTCACCACTCCCGCTCCCTGCACCCTTGTGCCCTCCCACATGGGGTCACCACTCCAGCTCCCTGCACCCTTGTGCCCTCCCACATGGGGTCACCACTCCCGCTCCCTGCACCCCTGTGACCTCCAACACGGGGTGACCACTCCCGCTCCCTGCACCCTTGTGCCCTCCCACATGGGGTCACCACTCCCGCTCCCTGCACCCTTGTGCCCTCCCACATGGGGTCACCACTCCCGCTCCCTGCACCCCTGGGACCTCCAACACTGGGTCACCACTCCAGCTCCCTGCACCCTTGTGCCCTCCCACATGGGGTCACCACTCCCGCTCCCTGCACCCCTGTGACCTCCAACACAGGGTCACCACTCCCGCTCCCTGCACCCTTGTGCCCTCCCACATGGGGTCACCACTCCAGCTCCCTGCACCCCTGGGACCTCCCACATGGGGTCACCACTCCCGCTCCCTGCACCCCTGTGACCTCCAACACTGGGTCACCACTCCCGCTCCCTGTACCCCTGTGACCTCCCACATGGGGTCACCACTCCCGCTCCCTGCACCCCTGTGACCTCCAACACTGGGTCACCACTCCCGCTCCCTGTACCCCTGTGACCTCCCACATGGGGTCACCACTCCCTACACCCCTGTGACCTCCCACGCGGGGCTTCCTATATACTGAGATGCAGGGCACATGACGTCACAGGAGAGGAGAGGAGAGGAGACGGGTCCAAGACTCTCAGCCTCACCGCCATGCACAGTGCAGCTCACATCAGAAGATAAATCTGAAGACTGGCCGGGCTTGCTGAGATGCTGGTACTTGTTGTTCCTCCAGCGGGGGCAGGGTCTGTCATTAACACCTGGCTCCCGGTGGATTTATTAGGCGTATGACGTCCCGTCATCCCTCCCCGGGTGATAATGGGGGATTGTTCAGGATTCACAGAGATTAATGGGCTTCCCGCTGGGTGTAAATATTGTGATCACACCTAATAAAATAAATCTGCGGGGGAGGAGCCGACGCCTGGCGGTGAAAAGATCGGCGCCTTTTATGAAAGACGGGAATTGGTTATAACAGCCACTGATTGGGATAACGATGAACGGGAAGGAGAGCCAACCGAACCCGGAAAAATGAAGGAGAAGCAACAAAGAATCTGAACTGCCGGGAATTCCTTCTCCTCATCAGATCCCGGCCGGACAAATCAATCCATGGAGACCCGCTCTACAATCACCCGCTCAACATTCCCTCCATGGAGACCCGCTCTGCAATCACCCGCTCAACATTCCCTCCATGGAGACCTGCTCTGCAATCACCCGCTCAACATTCCCTCCATGGAGACCTGCTCTGCAATCACCCGCTCAACATTCCTTCCATGGAGACCTGCTCTGCAATCACCCACTCAACATTCCCTCCATGGAGACCCGCTCTGCAATCACCCGCTCAACATTCCCTCCATGGAGACCCGCTCTGCAATCACCCGCTCAACATTCCCTCCATGGAGACCCGCTCTGCAATCACCCGCTCAACATTCCCTCCATGGAGACCTGCTCTGCAATCACCCGCTCAACATTCCTTCCATGGAGACCTGCTCTGCAATCACCCACTCAACATTCCCTCCATGGAGACCCGCTCTACAATCACCCGCTCAACATTCCCTCCATGGAGACCCGCTCTGCAATCACCCGCTCAACATTCCCTCCATGGAGACCCGCTCTACAATCACCCGCTCAACATTCCCTCCATGGAGACCCGCTCTGCAATCACCCGCTCAACATTCCCTCCATGGAGACCCGCTCTGCCATCACCCGCTCAACATTCCCTCCATGGAGACCCGCTCTGCCATCACCCGCTCAACATTCCCTCCATGGAGACCCGCTCTGCAATCACCCGCTCAACATTCCTTCCATGGAGACCCGCTCTGCAATCACCTGCTCAACATTCCCTCCATGGAGACCCGCTCTGCAATCACCCGCTCAACATTCCCTCCATGGAGACCCGCTCTGCAATCACCCGCTCAACATTCCTTCCATGGAGACCCGCTCTGCAATCACCCACTCAACATTCCCTCCATGGAGACCCGCTCTGCAATCACCCGCTCAACATTCCCCCCATAGAGACTCGCTCTGAAATCACCCGCTCAACATTCCTTCCACGGAGACCCGCTCTACAATCACCCGATCAACATTCCCTCCATGGAGACCCGCTCTACAATCACCCGCTCAACATTCCTTCCACGGAGACCCGCTCTACAATCACCCGATCAACATTCCCTCCATGGAGACCCGCTCTGCAATCACCTGATCAACATTCCCTCCATGGAGACCCGCTCTACAATCACCTGATCAACATTCCCTCCATGGAGACCCGCTCTGCAATCACCCGCTCAACATTCCCTCCATGGAGACCCGCTCTACAATCACCCGCTCAACATTCCCTCCATGGAGACCCGCTCTGCAATCACCCGCTCAACATTTCCTCCATGGAGACCCGCTCTGCAATCACCCGCTCAACATTCCCTCCATAGAGACCCGCTCTGCAATCACCCGCTCAACATTCCCTCCATGGAGACCCGCTCTACAATCACCCGCTCAACATTCCCTCCACGGAGACCCGCTCTACAATCACCCGCTCAACATTCCCTCCACGGAGACCCGCTCTGCAATCACCCGCTCAACATTCCCTCCATGGAGACCCGCTCTACAATCACCCGCTCAACATTCCCTCCATGGAGACCCGCTCTGCAATCACCCGCTCAACATTCCCTCCATAGAGACCCGCTCTGCAATCACCCGCTCAACATTCCTTCCATGGAGACCCGCTCTGCAATCACCCGCTCAACATTCCTTCCTTGGAGACCCGCTCTGCAATCACCCGCTCAACATTCCTTCCTTGGAGACCCGCTCTGCAATCACCCGCTCAACATTCCCTCCATAGAGACCCGCTCTGCAATCACCCGCTCAACATTCCCTCCATAGAGACCCGCTCTGCAATCACCCGCTCAACATTCCCTCCATAGAGACCCGCTCTGCAATCACCCGCTCAACATTCCTTCCATGGAGACCCGCTCTGCAATCACCCGCTCAACATTCCCTCCATGGAGACCCGCTCTGCAATCACCCGCTCAACATTCCCTCCATAGAGACCCGGTCTGCAATCACCCGCTCAACATTCCCTCCATAGAGACCCGCTCTGCAATCACCCGCTCAACATTCCTTCCATGGAGACCCGCTCTGCAATCACCCGCTCAACATTCCTTCCTTGGAGACCCACTCTGCAATCACCCGCTCAACATTCCTTCCATTTCCTACAGAACCCGCCATAATCTATATATGTTATATTATATGGGATGGACATGAGGAATATTGGGGATGGACATGAGGAATATTGGGGATGGACACAAGGAATGTTGGGGATGGACATGAGGAACTATGTGGAGGGACATGAGGAATATTGAGGATGGACATGAGGAATCTTAGGGATGGACATGAAGGACTCTGGGGATAGACATGAGGAATATTGGGGAAGGACATGAGGAATGTTGGGGATGGACATGAGGTATATTGGGGATGGACATGAGGAACTCTGTGGAGGGACATGAGGAATGTTGGGGATGGACATGAGGAACTCTGGGGTTGGACATGGGGTATATTGGGGATGGACATGAGGAATGTTGGGGATGGACAAAAGGAATATTGGGATGGACATAAGGAACTCTGGGTTTGGATATGAGGAATGTTGAGGAAGGACATGAGGAATGTTGGGGATGGACATGAGGAACTCTGTGGAGGGACA
>JBBDGP010005398.1:65000-81374 GCA_037952835.1 Lithobates septentrionalis
ATTATGGCGCTAATCTGCTGAGATGGAAAGAATCCTTCTAGCTGCCGGCCAATGGGGGGAGACGGCGGTCACATCCCACCAATCGGGGGGGGGGGGGGGGGAGGGGATTATATCATAATCGGGAATACAACTCCTGGCCGAGCGTACGTGTTCATACAATTCAGGGGGGCGGATACTTTGTACCAATCCCGTATATAGAGGGAGAATAATGATTGGATGAGATATTATAGGGGGAGAATAATGATTGGATGAGATATTATGGGGGGGGAAGAATAATGATTGGATGAGATATTATGGGGGGAAGAATAATGATTGGATGAGATATTATGGGGGGGGGGAAGAATAATGATTGGATGAGATATTATGGGGGGGAGAATAATGATTGGATGAGATATTATAGGGGGAAGAATAATGATTGGATGAGATATTATAGGGGGAAGAATAATGATTGGATGAGATATTATAGGGGGAAGAATAATGATTGGATGAGATATTATGGGGGGAGAATAATGATTGGATGAGATATTATAGGGGGAAGAATAATGATTGGATGAGATATTATGGGGGGGAGAATAATGATTGGATGAGATATTATAGGGGAAGAATAATGATTGGATGAGATATTATAGGGGAAGAATAATGATTGGATGAGATATTATAGGGGAAGAATAATGATTGGATGAGATATTATAGGGGGAAGAATAATGATTGGATGAGATATTATAGGGGAAGAATAATGATTGGATGAGATATTATAGGGGAAGAATAATGATTGGATGAGATATTATAGGGGAAGAATAATGATTGGATGAGATATTATAGGGGAAGAATAATGATTGGATGAGATATTATAGGGGAAGAATAATGATTGGATGAGATATTATAGGGGGAAGAATAATGATTGGATGAGATATTATAGGGGAAGAATAATGATTGGATGAGATATTATAGGGGAAGAATAATGATTGGATGAGATATTATAGGGGAAGAATAATGATTGGATGAGATATTATAGGGGAAGAATAATGATTGGATGAGATATTAGGGGGGAAGAATAATGATTGGATGAGATATTAGGGGGGAAGAATAATGATTGGATGAGATATTATAGGGGGAAGAATAATGATTGGATGAGATCTTATAGGGGAAGAATAATGATTGGATGAGATATTATGGGGGGGGGGGGAGAATAATGATTGGACGAGATCTTATAATGGTGGTCAGATAGGATAACACAATCCATCCGCCTCGTCGATCACACAGCTCCCCAATAAATATAATCCCTGGTCCGGCTGAACGTTCCCGGTGACTTTTCTTTCACCTTTATTCCCGGCGGCGGCGGTTGTTCTTGTTCTTGTTGTTTGGAGTCTCGCAGGTCACGACCCGATGAGATTAATGTAATAATTAGATGTATGAAATATGCCAACTGCAGATTAGAGGGCAGAAAACATCTCCCAGCAATCCGGGGAATGTGTGACTCATCGTCCAATCAGGTTCAGCGAGGAGATTTAGAGCAGAGCGTTCAACGTGACCGTACAGAACCCAGACATACAGATCGTGTCTATGGGGGTCACTGAAGATTGATGTGCGATCCGCAAGATTTAACTTTTTACATTTTAATTGAATTTGATCTTTTTAATAGTTTTTTTTTTTTGTTCAGCTCGTGTTTCATGGATCTGCGCTCCAGCCCGACCTTTCGTACGATCGCCACGCGATCAATCCGCACTCACTTGATGATGTCTGGACCGGTTTTCATTCCTCCAATGAGAGTCGGGAGGATTTTTGTTGCTCTAGAGTCTTGTTTTATGTCTCCAAATGCCCCCCTCCCCCATACTGATCGTGTCTATGGGGGGGGGTCAAAGACGGTTTCCCATAAATGTGCGATCCGCAAGAGGAACCGATTGTTCTGCACTCCACACTGAAAATACGATTGTTAATAAACTGGATTCATTTGTTACAATTTCTTGTTTTTTTTCCATTATTATATTTTCTGATTTATTTTACAAAAATAAAAAAAGTAGAAAGATTTTCTCTTAATAATTGATAGATTTTTTTTTTTTTTATCTGATCCTTACGATTATTAATAGACTGGATTAATTTGTTATAATTTCTTATTTTTATCATTATTATATTTCCTGGTTTATTTTACAAAATAAAATAAAAAAAAATGATTGAAAGATTTTTTTTATGTCTTCTAATTGATACAATTGATTGATTAATTTTATCTGATCCTTTAATTATTGATTTTTTTTCTTCTGTTCTTGTTCTTTTTGTCTCAGGGTGACCCCCCTCCCCCATACAGATCGTATCTATGGGGGGGGGGGGGGGGCACAGAAACTTTTCCATAATGTGGATGGGTTGACAGCTTTTTTTTTTTTTTTTTTTTTTTAAATGTGAGAATTGTTATTTATTTAGATTGTATTTTATTATTATTACATTTTAAGGCAAGAGGAACTGATTGTTCTGCACTGTACTCCAGAAAATATGATTGTTAATAAACTGAATTCATTTGTTACAATTTCTTGTTTTTTTTCCATTTCCTGATTTATTTATTTTTTTAAAAAGAGAGAAAGATTTTGTCTTTTAATTGATACATTAATTTTTATTTGATCCTTTGATTGATTTACGATTGGTAATACATTGGATTTGTTACAATTTTTTTTTTTTTTTTTTTTTTTTTAATCTTTATTACATTTCCAGATTTATTTTACAGAAATAAATAAATTAATTTATTAATTTATAATTGCTTAATTTTATCTGATACTTTAGTTATTGATTTCTCTGCTTGTGTCGCATGGATCTGCGCTCTAGCCGGAGTTTATTTCTTTTTCTTTTTTTTATAAGGATGAAATATTTGAGAACTCTTCGACGATAATCGTGAAAAATTTAATCGGAAATTTACGCCATTTCCATACCATCGTCACGTGACCAATCCGCGTTCGCTCTTTGATGTCCGGACCATCTTCTATTCCTCCAATCGGATTGGCGAGGGTTTTGTTGCTCGGCCATTCTTGTTCTTCGCGTCTCAGGATGACCCCCTCGGGCATTTTTACATCCGGGAACATTAATTGCCGCAATCAGCGCCCTGACATGCACTTGTTACTCTGTGATGGCGCCCGGACAACCGGACAATTTGCAGATCGCTTTATGACGGCAGAACAATAAGCGGCAGGAAGTTGGAGCAGGTTTGGATGGTCAGACGACCGCTCACCCCCCCCATCCCCCGACCTCGCAGCCTTTCATGAACATGTGACACATTATTGTGAAATGTGGGACAATGTGTCACTTTTTATGAGCGGTGATTTCTAGCTGTGACATGAAGGTGTGTTGTGTCCCCCTCCCCCAACAATCATTATCTGTACTTGTCCAGGTAATTACCAACCAACCGCCCCACCTACCTTCCTTTGATGAGCCGACCCAAATCCTCCAAATCTCCTTACCCACCAATCGCCCCCCCAGGGGCCAAATCCACCCCCCCCCCCCTCAAACCAGCCCGGCACAGGAAGGGTTATTAGTGATTAAGATCGGAGATCAGCCTTCCCTTTAATTAAGGTGATAAAAGTGCGATCTGATTGAACGCGCCCCGATGATCGGCGCTCAATGGAATGCTTTGAGCGGCTTACCGGTCCAGGAGGGGAGGGCGGAGTCACGGCGGAGGCGCGCTTCGGAGCTCAGACGGCGTTTTCAGGGGCAAATGCGGACGAATAAAAGAGTCCAATCGCAAAACATTTAAAAAAAGAAAAATAGTAATAATATATGAATAAATAAATGTCAAATACACAAATAACTAAAAATGATCATAAATAATAAATTAATAATATGTAATAATAATAATAATAAATAATAATTAACCAATAACCTTAGAAAATATATTTGAAAAAAAATGTAACATATTAAATTATTATTAATAATTATAATTCATTATTTAGTTTGAGTCAGGGGTGTTTAGGGGCGCAAGGTGTTTTCAGGGGCAAATGCGGACGAATAAAAGCGTCCAATCGCCTCCTAGTAGCAGAACTGCTCCTGAAGATATTATTATTATAATTATTAGTATACAGGATGTATGCAGCACTTTCCAACATAAGATACATATTTCAGATGTGGCTTTTTTTTTTTTTAACTGCCTTGCTGTTACATATTTTCACAATAGTATATAAACCAATACACATTGTAGCGTCTCCCCCTAGTGGCTGCCTGTATATAGCAATCAAACCTGAGAAGAAAAAAAAACAATTGTCCTCATTATAAACCTATTTGCTCGTTTTTTTGTTGTGTGTTTTTGCATGATTTTCTGCTCAAATGCAAAAAATTTTTAAAAGTTAAAAATAAATATAGTAATCATATATGAATAAATAAAAGTCAAATAAATACACAAATAAATAAAAATAATTGTAAATAAATACAATAAATGAATACTATGTAATATTAAATAAATAACCCCTAACCCTTAAAAATAAAGTATAATAATAAACACCCCTAACTCAAATGAAATCATCATAAATAATAAATTAATATGTAATAATAAATAATTAACCACTAACCTTAGAAAATATATATTTTTTAAAAAAAATGTAACATAATAAATTATTATTAATAATTATTTATTTAGTTTGAGTTAGGGGTGTTTATTATATTTTATTTTTATTTTTAAGGGTTAGGGGTTATTTATTTAATATTACATAGTATTCATTGATTGTATTTATTTACAATTATTTTTATTTGTGTATTTATTTTACATATATTTATTCATTTATTATTGGTAGTAGATTAACACCCTACTCTGGATATTTTTTTATTGATAGGCAACTCCTATCCTCATATTGATTAGTGGATCCAAATAATAAAAACAGTTGTCCTCATTACAATCAATACAAACCTGATTTTCTATAAAATCTACATAGAGAAGAGCGGGGAGACATTAAATATTAAGTATATTTTTTCAGTTTTGGGTGGAGTTGATAAACCCTCTCAGGTTATTATTGGTATCTCTGTCCCCACCGGGGGGGGGGGGGGGGGTCTGGGGGGGGGGGGGACAGAGACACCTCCTTTCTGTTTCCTTCTGGTCAGAGTGATTTCTTCACACTTCCTGTTGTGTCCCCAGTATAGGAAGTGAATATAAATCTCCCTAACGGGGACACAGACAGCAGTAAAATTTGTCGGGGGTTCTAACCCTTCCACACTCCATCCAAAACTAGAAATATGACATTAGATACTTTGTACCAGGAATAGAAACTCTGATTCATCTGATGATACATAGATGTCAAAGATTTCCTTTAACAATAAAACAAACCCCTCCCATCCCCCCTCACCCCCCCCCCCCCCGGAATATTTCGCTGGAGGGGCAACAGAAACTCCATTCAGCTCTCCGCCCCGACTTGTATTCACTTTAAATTCCTGAAGATACGACTTGTGGGAAGCCGACAAAACATTGATGAGCTGCGATGAAGGGAAAGAGGCTGCAGAGATTGGGGGCGGAGCCTTGGAGGGGGACGCAGACTGGGCACCGAATCAGCTGCCCCCCCCCCAAATTCAGGACCCCCATCCCTGTCCGTGTCCGTCCCTCAAATATTCCATGAGAAATAACACATCGCTCCACCCAAAACAGTTTTACATGTTGGTGAGATTCCTAAGGGGTTCCCACCATCCCTGTGCCGAGTTCCCGGGTCTGTACACCCACTGTGCCCATTATGAGGTGTTCCCACCATCCCTGTGCTGAGTTCCCGGGTCTGTACACCCGCTGTGCCCATTATGAGGTGTTCCCACCATCCCTGTGCTGAGTTCCCGGGTCTGTACACCCGCTGTGCCCATTATGAGGGGTTCTCACCATCCCTGTGCTGAGTTCCCGGGTCTGTACACCCGCTGTGCCCATTATGAGGGGTTCCCTCCATCCCTGTGCTGAGTTCCCGGGTCTGTACACCCGCTGTGCCCATTATGAGGGGTTCCCCCCATCCCTGTGCTGAGTTCCCGGGTCTGTACACCCGCTGTGCCCATTATGAGGTGTTCTCACCATCCCTGTGCTGAGTTCCTGGGTCTGTACACCCGCTGTGCCCATTATGAGGGGTTCCCACCATCCCTGTGCTGAGTTCCCGGGTCTGTACACCCGCTGTGCCCATTATGAGGGGTTCCCCCCATCCCTGTGCTGAGTTCCCGGGTCTGTACACCCGCTGTGCCCATTATGAGGTGTTCTCACCATCCCTGTGCTGAGTTCCCGGGTCTGTACACCCGCTGTGCCCATTATGAGGGGTTCCCCCCATCCCTGTGCTGAGTTCCCGGGTCTGTACACCCGCTGTGCCCATTATGAGGGGTTCTCACCATCCCTGTGCTGAGTTCCCGGGTCTGTACACCCGCTGTGCCCATTATGAGGGGTTCCCACCATCCCTGTGCTGAGTTCCCGGGTCTGTACACCCGCTGTGCCCATTATGAGGGGTTCCCACCATCCCTGTGCTGAGTTCCCGGGTCTGTACACCCGCTGTGCCCATTATGAGGTGTTCTCACCATCCCTGTGCTGAGTTCCCGGGTCTGTACACCCGCTGTGCCCATTATGAGGGGTTCTCACCATCCCTGTGCTGAGTTCCCGGGTCTGTACACCCGCTGTGCCCATTATGAGGGGTTCTCACCATCCCTGTGCTGAGTTCCTGGGTCTGTACACACGCTGTGCCCATTATGAGGGGTTCCCACCATCCCTGTGCTGAGTTCCCGGGTCTGTACACCCGCTGTGCCCATTATGAGGGGTTCCCACCATCCCTGTGCTGAGTTCCCGGGTCTGTACACCCGCTGTGCCCATTATGAGGGGTTCCCACCATCCCTGTGCTGAGTTCCCGGGTCTGTACACCCGCTGTGCCCATTATGAGGTGTTCTCACCATCCCTGTGCTGAGTTCCCGGGTCTGTACACCCGCTGTGCCCATTATGAGGGGTTCTCACCATCCCTGTGCTGAGTTCCTGGGTCTGTACACACGCTGTGCCCATTATGAGGGGTTCCCACCATCCTTGGATTGGATGACTCCGCCTATAACTGATATTTCATGCGGACATTGTAGAGTTCTGCGTTGTTTTGGGTCCATATAATTTATTTTCTGTCCTTGTTCTGGTCTTGCCCGGAGTTCTGCTTTAAGCGGTGGTGGGGGGGGGGGGGGGGGGTGAACGGACAGTCCATGCATCGGGCTGATTGAAGATGGGGGATGGAGGTGATGGATGGGATGGAGAAGATGGATGGGACAGGTGGAGCCCCCCGCAGGGCGCACATGAAAGGGAGAATGGAGTCATTGTGTGTCAGGAAAGTGATGGATCGAGATGATGGACGGGATGGTGGATCGAGATGATGGACGGGATGGCCAGGAGTCTCCAATAGAAATCCCCCGAATCTCCCAGAGATGGAACCCAACTGGATGATAATTTCCACTTTGTATCTCTGTCATCATTAATACATTATTGGGGACCTGATGTGCCAGAAATATGCGACGCCACACGACGCGCCACCCTGCGCTGCCACGCTGGCATCCTTCACCTTAGCAGAAGATCCCATTCAATCGATTATTCTCTATGGAGACGGTTCATATCTCCACCCCACGTCACCTAAAGATCAACTAAGTTCTGGAGATTTTTTTTGTAGCTTGAATCGGGAGTTCAGTGTCTTTAATTCTCTTAGAGATGAATGAAAATGCGCAATTTGCTAGTTTTTGGGCGCTTTCGTGCATTTTTGCAAAATTTTCTGCTCAAATGCAAAAAAATAATAATAATATTAATAATAATAAATGAATAAAATATATGAATAAATGTTTAAAAAAAACAAATAACTAAAAATCATCATAAAATAAATTAATTATATGTAATAATTAACCCCTAACCGTAAAAAATAAAACAAATTAATAATACTAATAATAATATTTTGTTTATATTAGGGTGTATATTATAATTTTTTTTTAATATACACCCCAACACAAACTAAATATTATTTGTAGTAGTATTATTAAATTTTATTTTTTTATGGTTAGGGGTTATTTATCACATATTATAAAATAATAAAATTATAATTATAAAATATAAAATAAATTAATATGTGATAAATAACCCCTAACCATAAAAAAATAAAATTTAATAATACTACTACAAATAATATTTAGTTTGTGTTGGGGTGTATATTAAAAATATATATATATACACACACACACTATATATACACACACACACACATACATACATACACACACATATATATATTTATTTTTTATGGTTAGGGGTCAATTATTTATCATTACATATTATTAATTTATTTTATGATGATTTTTAGTTATTTGTGTTTTTTTTTAAGGGTAGGGGTTATTTATTACAGTATTCATTTATTGTATTTATGATTATAATTTTTTTGTGTATTTTGCATTTAATTATTCCTTTATTATTAGTAGTAGTATTAATAACACCCTAATAAAATAAATAAAATATCAACCTCTTACCTTAACTAAATAAATAATAAATGAATAATAATAAAAAAATAATAAAAGCTGATGGAAAAGCTAAAAAAAAAACAAAAACTGAAAAACCTAGCAACAGATGTTTTTATTTTATTTTTTTTTTAGCCAATACAGAAAACGAACAAAAGCTCAAAACCACGCATAAAAACGTGCCAAAAAATTGCTTGAAAAAAAAAAAAAATTGCACGGAAAAACGCTCAGAGACGCTACGCTCGGGTGTGAATGCGGCCTAAATGTGTGTTGTGTAAATAGGCCCCTCCTGTATTTTTTTCTTATATATAAGCAGGGCGAGACCCTAAATGTGACCCGGTCCCAGCCTCCTGTACAGCAGTGCTAGAGAGTGTGATAGGAAGAAGCAGCACAAGGAGCCAACCAGTTTCAAGAAGCATGCTGATAGGAGGAGAGAGAAGAGCGACAGAGAGATGAGCTCATCCCTGTGCTGCTTTCACCAACCAATCACAGGCTGCGGGCGATTTGGGCAAAGAGGAAGTACATTGAACAATACCAGACCTGGGACTGAGGACATCTAGTGGCAGAAATACTTACTGCGGGGAACTTTCTGGATTGAAGGTGAATATTGCAGCAAAAGACGTTTTATGTTATTTTTAGCTTTTGATTTGCTCTTCGTTTTTGGCTGGTATTCGGCTTTAATATTTTTTAATGACACCCTTTGTTGATTTTTTTTTTTTTTTTTTTTTTTTTACTATTTTACTTCCTATTTGTGTTATTAAAAAAAAAAAAAAAAAAAAAAGGCTCACTACCGATTTTCGGTAAATTGGGGAGCGCCAGCCGTCCTCTCATTTCAAGGGGCCCTCGCAGGGGATCTCCACCCGCGTTGCAGAGATTTTATTTCACTTCCTGTTGTGACTCTGGGACAGGAAGGGAAGGGAAATCTCCCCAATGGGGACACACACAGCAGCCAATTCTCATCCCATCCAAATCTAAAATACATTTTTTTTTTGGCTTTACCGTTCTCGTAGAATAGCGGGGGGCGTGGGGTTTTGGCTATTTTTGGCGGCCAGTGACGGGCGATGTGCAGCTGTTTGGAGGAATTCGGTCCTGTGGAGTCCAGATGGGGGACTCATCCAGCATGGCGGGCCGGCGGCGGGAGGAAAAATTGCTGACACCTGATGGAATTCTGGCAAAAAACAAACAAAAATGAAAAATTGGAATTGCGGAGTTGATGATGAATGAGGCAGATGGAGGAGACGTCTTCCCCGCAGCCAAACTCCGACTTCAAAAGACGAAGAAATTCTTTCCTCCTCCCCACCTGTGCAAATCCTCATCTGAGCCGAGCGTCAGGCGAAGGGGGAGGAGCAAACCGACAGGGCCACGGCTTCTGCAGGCGACGGCCGGTACCAAAAAGGAAAAAAAAAGTCTTCTCTGGCTGCCCTCCAAGACACGCTCCGGGGAACTACAAGAGCCAGCATGCCAGTCTCTGCTTCCACAACAACGGGGGGGCGGACGTTATTGGTTTCCTGAAAATGGCAATTGCCTGGCTGACATGGCGGTCCATGTGGCTTCAGTATGCGAGTCTCTGTACTGGGAGGTGGGAGGGGGGGGTTTGTATTTCACTTGGCGCATGCTTGTTCCGGGGTCAGAAAGCCCCGAGAGGGCCATCCCTGGGGTCCAATAAGCCTTCTATATGATTGGCGGCCAAGTAAAAGAAACGCCCCCCTCATGGTGCTGACATTAGACATGTGCAGTTCGTTCCGAATTAAATTCAGGCAAATTTAAGTTTTTCAGAAATTCGGATGGATCCGAATTTTTGGATTTAGAATAGTAACGAATTTAAATGAATCAGAAATAACGAAAAAAAAATTTGAATTCGAATCGTTTTAGAATACTTTTCGAATCCCTAAAGAAAAGAAAATAGAATAGAAAATAAGGGAATAGAAGAAATATATATTTTCCATTCTATTTTATTCTTTTTGGAAATTGGAAAACTATTCTAAATTGATTCGAAAACTTTTCGAATTGATCTGAATTTGTACACGAATAAACAAAACGGATTCCGAAAACGAATGAAACAAACTTAACTAAACAAATTTATGTAAAATAACAAAACAAAATGTTTTCGTTCTGCACATGTCTAACTGACATCACGTCAAAACCAAAGCCCCGAGGTTATCGGGGGGCCTCGCACGTCAGCGGGGGGGTCTCGGTTCTTCTCAGCAGCAAATATTATTATGAAAATTCTGGTTGTCTTTAAAAAGGAAAAAAAAAAAAAGATAGAGAACTGCCCCACACCCCACCAACTACTCCGCCCCCAATACAGATCAATGTATATACTGCATGACAGCTCGCTGCTGCCACCTGCTGCTCATACTAGGGTACTACAAGGCCCCATTATAAGGATCTGCTGTGCTGAGGGGTTGTGCAGTACATGGTGACCCCCCAAAAGCAAAAAAAAAAAACGGGAACCAGGACGATGAGCCCCAAACTCAGATCTTCATCTACAACAGAAACGCAATCCAGATGCATTCTAGATGCTTTTCTGCATGCGTGTTTTTGATGCGTTTCCCGTGCTTTTCCCCCTCTTTTTTTCTTGACTTTAAATAAAGACATGTGCGTTCCGGTGCATTTTTTGATGCTTTTTACAGCGTTTCGGGACAGTCCAGAGCAGGAAAAATGCAGCACGTTCTACTTTTTTTTTTTTTTTTCTGGAACTGAACCGCAAGCACTGGTGTGAACTATGCCATTGAAAACCATTAAACCTACTTTCTATGCGTTTTTGATACGGGAAAAAAAGAAATAAATAAAACGCACTGGACTGCATGTGGTGTGAACTGACCCTTAAAAGTTAAGAAAAAAAAAAAAGGAGGGGAAAAAAAATTCCCTGGATTGCATCAAAAACGCGCATGCAGAAAAGCATCTGGAACTTTTCTATGGAGTGAACCGGCCCTGAATGAAGAATAAATCTCCCGCTAATGAGGAGCTGAGTGTGGAAGATGATGAATTGTTACAGTGGAGGCCGCAGGACGCTGTGCGCTGGAGGAGGTCTGGGGAAGGTCCAAGGAGAGAGGATGGAAGTGACATTCCACATAGAAAAATCCAGAATCCTATAAAAAAGGAGATCCGACACATTTCAGAGGATGTAGAAATCCTTCTTCAGGGCTGAATGAACACGATGATCCGGAACCAATCAGATTGTCAGATGATCAATAGCCGACAATTCCCGGCCGGAGTCTATGAATATGACTGTTAGCTATCGATCATCTGAGTGTCTGATGATCCTGTCCAGACCTCTTTCTTTTTTTTTTTTATAATTTCTTTTTATGCGTTTTGAAAAGAAAAAAAAAAATCTGAACAAAAATAAACGTAAACAAAACAATTTAATTGGTGTAGCACCTCACCGCCAATAAGAAGAAAGAAGAAAAAAGAAAGAAGAAGAAAGAAGAAGAAAGAAGAATACAAAAAATAAAAAGAAGGAAAAAGGAAAGCACAAATCCATACGCAATAAAAAAAAAAAATGAAGAAAAAACAAAAAAAAAAAAACAAACCACAAAATCAACAAAATAAAAATTAAATTAAAAAAAAAAAAAGGAAAAGAAAGACAAAATCAATAAAAAAAATGCAGCATAGGAAACCTTATTGAAGCGGGCACACAGGGCCAGTGCAAAAAAAGAAAAAAGAAAAAAAGAACAGTAAAACACAAATCAATGGGAAAGGGAAAAAACACAAATCAATACAACATTTTTTTTTTAAACAATCAAATAAATAGAAGGAAAATGGAAAGCACAAATCCATAAGAAATAAAAATAAATAAATTAATTAAAAAACACAAAATCAAGACAAAAAAGTAACATTAAAAATTAAAAAAAAAGGAAATGAAAAGAAAAAATCAATAAAAAAAAAATGCAGCATAGGAAACGTTATTGAAGCGGGCACACAGGACCAGTGATATAAATGCACTTCACTATAAGAATATTGCCACACAGGGCCCAAAACATGGCGCTACCAAAAAGGCACAATCAGCGCCATTATATTAAAAATGAGGTGAAAAGTGAAAAACCAACAAGTAGAATTAAACAAAACCATATACCCCAACCTCCCCTCCCCCCCACTTTCAAGCTGTACCAATCCGTGGTGAGTAACAGATCGTAATTAGCCCTGAGAAAGGAGGCGCTCCACAACCCCGAAACGCGTTGGATTGTCCTCTGAGATGTTAATAAATGATCACTCTGGGCATTCGTACACGGAGTGGAGATTCGATCCTCCTATATCCAAAGTCGGCACAATCCCCCCTCCCCCCTCCCCCCTCCCCCCGGTCATACATACAATCTGATCTACACCAGACAAGTCCCACATATAGAAAAATTACATTTATTTCAACAGAATGTACAAAACAAAAAAGAAAAACTGAAAAACACACAAAACTTCAACATATAGAAAATATTGTTTTTAAAAATGCAATTCTAGTCAAAGCTTTTTCGGTTTTGAGAGGAGGAGGGGGGGGGGGAGGTTAGAACCCCTGTCATTGGTTTTTGCTGTTTGCAACATTTTCCTTGACTTCCTGTCTCAGTGACAACATCACCACCAGGACAGGAAGTGAGGAAATCTCAAGTTTTTTTTTCATTGTTGGGGGAGGGGCAGGGAATAGAACCTTCATTCGCTTTAATTGTTGTATCTCCAGCGGACATTTTCTTTACTTCCTGCCAGTGTCACCAGGACAGGAAGTGGGGAAAAAAAAAAAACACACCTGGCAGGGCATGTTGGGTCTTGTAGTTCCCCCAATGGCCCATTGTTACCTGGTTGATCATTAGAGAAGGTCGGCAATTGTGTGCAGCTAATATAAAAACACAGGTATGCCTATTAGCTGTCATAGGAAGCACAGGGGAGGGGGGGGGGAATGTCCAATCTGCCCACCGATGAAGACGCAGACAGAAGATCGGTATAGAAGGTCACCGAGACACAAAAAACAACTTTGTCCCCTTTCCAGATGAGGACTCGACATGACATATAAAATGATAACATTTTCGGGGGGGGGGGGGGGGGGTCTGGGAAAGATATTGGGGTGTCCCCATCCCTCACTTTCCCCATGGTGGCCCCAGAAAAAGAGGAGGACCTGTCATAGTAATAAACACTTCCAAATCCTGCGTTCCGATTGGTCGTTTAAAAGTCGCCGATGGCAGAGCAGGTCACCCCATATCTGACCCAGGAGATGCCGACAGTCTGAAAGATCACCGACCTCTGGGGAAAAAATAGAATAATCGACCGTTTTGTCCATGAAGCGGCGCATCCCCCACATCTGACGGAGTCTTCCAATCGATCCAAATCTGAAATGACACAAGAAACGCAAGGAAAGTATTTCTGGGTATCAGTCCGCACAAGGCGACGCGTTTTGTCATTTTATAAATTATTCACAATAAAAATCGGAAAAATATTCGGAGCTGCAGATTCATCCCCAGAACAAGAAGAGGATTCTGATTGGCCAATACAGACGAGTGTGTTCCCGGGTTCCAGCTCCGCCCCCTCTCTGAGCTCACTACAGCCCCGCCCACCCCCATGTACAGAATCATGCGACAAGAGCCTGCGGTCCCACCCTGCACACTAGAACCACACCTCTGAGCTCACTACAGCCCCACCCACCCCGTGTACAGAATCATGTGACAAGAGCCTGCGGTCCCACCCTGCACACTATAACCACACCTCTGAGCTCACTACAGCCCCACCCACCCCGTGTACAGAATCATGTGACAGGAGCCTGCGGTCCCACCCTGCACACTATAACCACACCTCTGAGCTCACTACAGCCCCGCCCACCCCGTGTACAGAATCATGTGACAGGAGCCTGCGGTCCCACCCTGCACACTATAACCACACCTCTGAGCTCACTACAGCCCCGCCCACCCCGTGTACAGAATCATGTGACAAGAGCCTGCGGTCCCACCCTGCACACTATAACCACACCTCTGAGCTCACTACAGCCCCGCCCACCCCGTGTACAGAATCATGTGACAAGAGCCTGCGGTCCCACCCTGCACACTATAACCACACCTCTGAGCTTAATACAGCCCCGCCCACCCCGTGTAGAGAATCATGTGACAGGAGCCTGCGGTCCCACCCTGCACACTATAACCACACCTCTGAGCTCAATACAGCCCCGCCCACCCCGTGTAGAGAATCATGTGACAGGAGCCTGCGGTCCCTCCCTGCACACTATAACCACACCTCTGAGCTCAATACAGCCCCGCCCACCCCGTGTAGAGAATCATGTGACAGGAGCCTGCAGTCCCACCCTGCACCTTCCCACTATAACCACACCTCTGAGCTCACTACAGCCCCGCCCACCCCGTGTACAGAATCATGTGACAAGAGCCTCCGGTCCCATCCTGCACACTATAATCACACCTCTGAGCTCACTACAGCCCCGCCCACCCCGTGTACAGAATCATGTGACAGGAGCCTGCAGTCCCACCCTCTACCTTGACATTGGAAGGGAAATGTAGTTTTTGTTGTTTAGACACACAGAAGAGATCTGCATAATTAAAAGACTTTCTATTATCATGTCTGATATCCAGTAGAAAGTCTGGTTCCCGATTGGAGTTCCTATGTATGGGGGGGGGGGGGGGGGCAGACGGGTTTCGTTACCTGCATAGAAGTGATTTCACTTTTCTGCTCCTCTTGTTGGAAGACCACCAGCCGGCATCCGTCCAACTCAACCCCTTCCTGCAATCTCTGAGGACATGAAACCACCACAATGCTGCTAGACCTCGTGACCTTTGCCTGGACTTCAGGTCATATTGAGATCTGGATTTCCCCTTCCGGATGATGGAGTTTGGTGATTGGTGCAGAGTGTGAACTTTAAGGACAGGTCCACTTTAGAATCCGGTTTTGGGTGGATTTGCCCCTGGCCTGGAATACCCCGTTCTATATACACGAGAGGATTCCAGTTGGACCATCTGGCTTGGAGGTGCTGCAGATAGACATCGGCCTACAAGAGGCACCGACCCCCCCCCCCTTTATTGGACGTGTTGGTTTAGCCGTGTCCTCTCCAGGTGTTTCCTGGCAGTGTTGAGGTCACATTGGACTTCTATGGAGAGATTCACAAGGAGCTGAGAGCAGGTGAGGACTCGGATGACTCCTCCATTGTGCCGGTCACAGCTGACACCTGTGCCGGCTATAAATAGTGCTGAACATAGACAGGAGCGCCCATTGTGTCCGCAGGTCAGAGGACACGGGAGGGGGCAGCTGGAGGGTGATGATGAGATCGGGGGGCTACACCAAGGATTCAGATCAGAGAAGAACTTTGTATCATTGAGGGGGCTACACTCAGGACCCCCAGATCTGAAGTTCAGGTTCACCCAGAATTATCCATCCCGGGTACAAGCCGCAATGGAAGACTTTAGTGGGAACGGGTCACAAGAGTTTATTTCCTCAAATTTTCAGGGGAAAAAAAAGTGAGATTTCAGTTTAATTTTCCCAATTTTGGTGATCGGAGCCGTATTATTGGTGGTCTCAGTGAAGTACATTGGACTCAATGGAGAGGGTGACATTTTTGGGGGGGATTTTGGTGGTACAATAACCACTAAATGTCTCCTGAGGGATTACCGAATCTCCTCTCGCTGATCCTGGACCCGATTCTCCTGCCAGATCAGCCGAATATGACGATCGATATAGGGGAACCCCGACCTTCTCCCCCGGCAAATCGCCAAACATGGATCTCCGCTTCACATTTATCTGACCTGTGCGCCCTCTTCTCCTTTAAAGTTTTTTCTTATTCTTCATATTTTGTTTCGTCTTCTGGCTCAAGAAACCCCTCCCCCCCCCCCATTACTTACAACCCAGTATTGTGTGTACCTCCATCTTCAGTGTGTGTCAGGACTCCGCCCCCTGCGACATTTGCCAGGTGATCTGTGCGATCCAATCCTCCTTCTCCTGTCTAAAACACACAAGAAAAAT
>JBBDGP010005399.1:0-35203 GCA_037952835.1 Lithobates septentrionalis
CACTATTCCTCCCACTGACACCAATGATGGGACACTATTCCTCCCACTGATACCAATGATGGGGCACTATTCCTCCCACTGATACCAATGATGGGGCACTATTCCTCCCACTGATACCAATGATGGGGCACTATTCCTCCCACTGATACCAATGATGGGGCACTATTCCTTCTACTGACACCAATGATGGGGCACTATTCCTCCCACTGACACCAATGATGGGGCACTATTCCTCCCACTGATACCAATGATGGGGCACTATTCCTCCCACTGATACCAATGATGGGGCACTATTCCTCCCACTGATACCAATGATGGGGCACTATCCCCCCCCCACTGATACCAATGATGGGGCACTATCCCCCCCCCCACTGATACCAATGATGGGGCACTATTCCCCCCCCACTGATACCAATGATGGGGCACTATTCCCCCCCCCACTGATACCAATGATGGGGCACTATTCCCCCCCCACTGATACCAATGATGGGGCACTATTCCTCCTACTGATACCAATGATGGGGCACTATTCCTCCTACTGACACCAATGATGGGACACTATTCCTCCCACTGACACCAATGATGGGGCACTATTCCTCCTACTGATACCAATGATGGGGCACTATTCCTCCCACTGACACCAATGATGGGGCACTATTCCTCCCATTGATACCAATGATGGGGCACTATTCCTCCCACTGATACCAATGATGGGGCACTATTCCTCCCACTGATACCAATGATGGGGCACTATTCCTCCCACTGATACCAATGATGGGGCACTATTCCTCCTACTGATACCAATGATGGGGCACTATTCCTCCCACTGACATCAATGATGGGGCACTATTCCTCCTACTGACACCAATGATGGGGCACTATTCCTCCCACTGATACCAATGATGGGGCACTATTCCTCCTACTGATACCAATGATGGGGCACTATTCCTCCCACTGACATCAATGATGGGGCACTATTCCTCCTACTGACACCAATGATGGGACACTATTCCTCCCACTGATACCAATGATGGGACACTATTCCTCCCACTGACACCAATGATGGGACACTATTCCTCCCACTGATACCAATGATGGGGCACTATTCCTCCCACTGATACCAATGATGGGGCACTATTCCTCCTACTGATACCAATGATGGGGCACTATTCCTCCCACTGATACCAATGATGGGGCACTATCCCCCCCCCCACTGATACCAATGATGGGGCACTATTCCCCCCCACTGATACCAATGATGGGGCACTATTCCCCCCCCCACTGATACCAATGATGGGGCACTATTCCCCCCCCCCACTGATACCAATGATGGGGCACTATTCCTCCTACTGATACCAATGATGGGACACTATTCCTCCTACTGACACCAATGATGGGGCACTATTCCCCCCACTGACATCAATGATGGGACACTATTCCTCCCACTGATACCAATGATGGGACACTATTCCTCCCACTGACACCAATGATGGGGCACTATTCCTCCCACTGACATCAATGATGGGGCACTATTCCTCCTACTGACACCAATGATGGGGCACTATTCCTCCCACTGATACCAATGATGGGGCACTATTCCTTCCACTGACACCAATGATGGGGCACTATTCCTCCCACTGATACCAATGATGGGGCACTATTCCTCCCACTGATACCAATGATGGGGCACTATTCCTCCTACTGACACCAATGATGGGGCACTATTCCTCCCACTGATACCAATGATGGGGCACTATTCCTCCCACTGATACCAATGATGGGGCACTATTCCTCCTACTGACACCAATGATGGGGCACTATTCCTCCCACTGATACCAATGATGGGGCACTATTCCTCCTACTGACACCAATGATGGGGCACTATTCCTCCCACTGACACCAATGATGGGGCACTATTCCTCCCACTGATACCAATGATGGGGCACTATTCCTCCCACTGATACCAATGATGGGGCACTATTCCTCCTACTGACACCAATGATGGGACACTATTCCTCCCACTGATACCAATGATGGGGCACTATTCCTCCCACTGATACCAATGATGGGGCACTATTCCTCCCACTGACACCAATGATGGGGCACTATTCCGTCCACTGACACCAATGATGGGGCACTATTCCTCCCACTGACACCAATGATGGGGCACTATTCCTCCCACTGACACCAACAATGGGGCACTATTCCTCCCACTGACACCAATAATGGGGCACTATTCCTCCCACTGACACCAATGATGGGCACTGGAATGAGTGTAAAGAGCGAAGATGAAGTATAAATGACGCCGCGCTCCGCCCTCCACTCACCGAGGGAATCTTCAAGGCTCGGATGTAGAACTTGCGGATCTCCCAGTAACTCAGCAGGTTACAGAACATCTTGATGAGACGATAGAGCCAGAAGATGGCGGCCATGACCAGCAGGAAGATGATCCAACCACTGGACTGAATCCTGCACAGAGAACGCAGAACAAGGGTCATCAGAGGGGCACACAGATGTACATGAGCAAACGGGGGCGGGGCGGGGGGGGCGGAGTCTTCTATTATTTATATCCAGAGAACATCCATCTCATTCATTAACCTGACTTGCTGCTCATTTATACGAGAGCATCTCCAAGGGAAGGGGAAGTAGTGAGGGCACCACACCAATAGTCAACGAGTCCAAAATTATATTTTATTATATAAAATCGATAGAAAACCAACACGTTTCAGGGATTTGGACACTTCATCAGGGCTTTTGTATTATACAACTTCAAATATGGCTGGACCTGACCATGTACAACTATTATCACAATCCAATGGTCCATACTTCAAGCTACACGTTCCCCAATGAAGGGGGGAGTGTCCCTCAGCACTAACGCCCCTCCCTCTGCCCCCCCCCCCCCCCCATGCCTGGGACTTACTGAAGGGCACACTGCTGAGCAGACAGAATGGCATCGGTCAGGGTCACCTTGTTGCGCTCAGGACTGGTCCCCGCGTGCGTGTGATTGACGGGTTTATTGGCGAAGAGAACATCGTATTCCACGCAGTGGAAGAGGAAGGTGGTGAAAGTGACAACAAACAGGAACTGGCTGCAAAAGAGAGAAGACTTATAAATTCTCTTTCCATCCAACCTGCCCCCCCCCTCAGATCCTACACCAAGCAGAGCTCCTCCCCCCTCAGATCCTACACCAAGCAGAGCTCCTCCCCCCTCAGATCCTACACCATGCAGAGCTCCTCCCCCCTCCTCAGATCCTACACCAAGCAGAGCTCCTCCCCCCTCAGATCCTACACCATGCAGAGCTCCCCCCCCCTCAGATCCTACACCATGCAGAGCTCCTCCCCCCTCAGATCCTACACCATGCAGAGCTCCCCCCCCCTCAGATCCTACACCATGCAGAGCTCCTCCCCCCTCAGATCCTACACCATGCAGAGCTCCCCCCCCCTCAGATCCTACACCATGCAGAGCTCCTCCCCCCTCAGATCCTACACCATGCAGAGCTCCCCCCCCCTCAGATCCTACACCATGCAGAGCTCCTCCCCCCTCAGATCCTACACCATGCAGAGCTCCTCCCCCCTCCTCAGATCCTACACCAAGCAGGGCTCCCCCCCCCTCAGATCCTAAACCATGCAGGGCTCCCCCCCCCTCAGATCCTACACCATGCAGGGCTCCTCCACCCTCCTCAGATCCTACACCATGCAGAGCTCCTCCCCCCTCAGATCCTACACCATGCAGAGCTCCTCCCCCCTCCTCAGATCCTACACCATGCAGAGCTCCTCCCCCCTCCTCAGATCCTACACCATGCAGAGCTCCTCCACCCTCCTCAGATCCTACACCAAGCAGAGCTCCTCCCCCCTCCTCAGATCCTACACCATGCAGAGCTCCTCCCCCCTCCTCAGATCCTACACCATGCAGGGCTCCTCCCCCCTCCTCAGATCCTACACCATGCAGAGCTCCTCCCCCCTCAGATCCTACACCATGCAGAGCTCCTCCACCCCTCCTCAGATCCTACACCAAGCAGAGCTCCTCCCCCCTCCTCAGATCCTACACCATGCAGAGCTCCTCCACCCTCCTCAGATCCTACACCATGCAGAGCTCCTCCCCCCTCCTCAGATCCTACACCATGCAGAGCTCCTCCCCCCTCAGATCCTACACCATGCAGAGCTCCTCCCCCCTCCTCAGATCCTACACCATGCAGAGCTCCTCCCCCCCCTCAGATCCTACACCATGCAGAGCTCCTCCCCCCTCCTCAGATCCTACACCATGAAGAGCTCCTCCCCCCTCCTCAGATCCTACACCATGCAGGGCTCCTCCCCCCTCAGATCCTAAACCATGCAGAGCTCCTCCACCCTCCTCAGATCCTACACCATGCAGAGCTCCTCCACCCCCCTCAGATCCTACACCATGCAGAGCTCCTCCACCCTCCTCAGATCCTACACCATGCAGAGCTCCTCCCCCCTCAGATCCTACACCATGCAGAGCTCCTCCACCCTCCTCAGATCCTACACCATGCAGAGCTCCTCCCCCCTCCTCAGATCCTACACCATGCAGAGCTCCTCCACCCTCCTCAGATCCTACACCATGCAGAGCTCCTCCACCCTCCTCAGATCCTACACCATGCAGAGCTCCTCCCCCCTCCTCAGATCCTACACCATGCAGAGCTCCTCCCCCCTCCTCAGATCCTATACCATGCAGAGCTCCTCCCCCCTCCTCAGATCCTACACCATGCAGAGCTCCTCCACCCTCCTCAGATCCTACACCATGCAGAGCTCCTCCCCCCTCCTCAGATCCTACACCATGCAGAGCTCCTCCACCCTCCTCAGATCCTACACCATGCAGGGCTCCTCCACCCTCCTCAGATCCTACACCATGCAGGGCTCCTCCACCCTCCTCAGATCCTATACTATGCAGGGCTCCTCCACCCCCCTCAGATCCTACACCATGCAGAGCTCCTCCACCCTCCTCAGATCCTACACCATGCAGAGCTCCTCCACCCCCCTCAGATCCTACACCATGCAGAGCTCCTCCCCCCTCCTCAGATCCTACACCATGCAGAGCTCCTCCACCCCCCTCAGATCCTACACCATGCAGAGCTCCTCCCCCCTCCTCAGATCCTACACCATGCAGAGCTCCTCCACCCTCCTCAGATCCTACACCATGCAGAGCTCCTCCCCCCTCCTCAGATCCTACACCATGCAGAGCTCCTCCACCCCCCTCAGATCCTACACCATGCAGAGCTCCTCCCCCCTCCTCAGATCCTACACCATGCAGAGCTCCTCCACCCTCCTCAGATCCTACACCATGCAGAGCTCCTCCACCCTCCTCAGATCCTACACCATGCAGAGCTCCTCCACCCTCCTCAGATCCTACACCATGCAGAGCTCCTCCCCCCTCCTCAGATCCTACACCATGCAGAGCTCCTCCCCCCTCCTCAGATCCTACACCATGCAGAGCTCCTCCACCCTCCTCAGATCCTACACCATGCAGAGCTCCTCCACCCTCCTCAGATCCTACACCGTGCAGAGCTCCTCCCCCCTCCTCAGATAATACACCATGCAGAGCTCCTCCCCCCTCCTCAGATCCTACACCATGCAGGGCTCCTCCACCCTCCTCAGATCCTACACCATGCAGAGCTCCTCCCCCCTCCTCAGATCCTACACCATGCAGAGCTCCTCCACCCTCCTCAGATCCTACACCATGCAGAGCTCCTCCACCCTCCTCAGATCCTACACCATGCAGAGCTCCTCCACCCTCCTCAGATCCTACACCATGCAGAGCTCCTCCCCCCTCCTCAGATCCTACACCATGCAGAGCTCCTCCCCCCTCCTCAGATCCTACACCATGCAGAGCTCCTCCACCCTCCTCAGATCCTACACCATGCAGAGCTCCTCCACCCTCCTCAGATCCTACACCGTGCAGAGCTCCTCCCCCCTCCTCAGATAATACACCATGCAGAGCTCCTCCCCCCTCCTCAGATCCTACACCATGCAGGGCTCCTCCACCCTCCTCAGATCCTACACCATGCAGAGCTCCTCCCCCCCCCTCAGATCCTACACCATGC
The DNA here is from genome assembly GCA_037952835.1 of Lithobates septentrionalis. NCBI lineage: Eukaryota > Metazoa > Chordata > Amphibia > Anura > Ranidae > Lithobates > Lithobates septentrionalis. The sequence continues at coordinate 6,059 of JBBDGP010005399.1, forward strand.
AGAGCTCCTCCCCCCTCCTCAGATCCTACACCATGCAGAGCTCCTCCCCCCTCCTCAGATCCTACACCATGCAGGGCTCCTCCCCCCTCCTCAGATCCTACACCATGCAGAGCTCCTCCACCCTCCTCAGATCCTACACCATGCAGAGCTCCTCCCCCCTCAGATCCTACACCATGCAGAGCTCCTCCACCCTCCTCAGATCCTACACCATGCAGAGCTCCTCCCCCCTCAGATCCTACACCATGCAGAGCTCCTCCCCCCTCAGATCCTACACCATGCAGAGCTCCTCCCCCCTCAGATCCTACACCATGCAGAGCTCCTCCACCCTCCTCAGATCCTACACCATGCAGAGCTCCTCCACCCTCCTCAGATCCTACACCATGCAGAGCTCCTCCACCCTCCTCAGATCCTACACCATGCAGAGCTCCTCCCCCCTCCTCAGATCCTACACCATACAGGGCTCCTCCACCCTCCTCAGATCCTACACCATGCAGAGCTCCTCCACCCTCCTCAGATCCTACACCATGCAGAGCTCCTCCCCCCTCCTCAGATCCTACACCAAGCAGAGCTCCTCCCCCCTCCTCAGATCCTACACCATGCAGAGCTCCTCCACCCTCCTCAGATCCTACACCATGCAGAGCTCCTCCACCCTCCTCAGATCCTACACCATGCAGAGCTCCTCCACCCTCCTCAGATCCTACACCATGCAGAGCTCCTCCACCCTCCTCAGATCCTACACCATGCAGGGCTCCTCCACCCTCCTCAGATCCTACACCATGCAGAGCTCCTCCCCCCTCCTCAGATCCTACACCATGCAGAGCTCCTCCACCCTCCTCAGATCCTACACCATGCAGAGCTCCTCCACCCTCCTCAGATCCTACACCATGCAGAGCTCCTCCACCCTCCTCAGATCCTACACCATGCAGAGCTCCTCCACCCTCCTCAGATCCTACACCATGCAGAGCTCCTCCACCCTCCTCAGATCCTACACCAAGCAGAGCTCCTCCACCCTCCTCAGATCCTACACCATGCAGAGCTCCTCCCCCCTCCTCAGATCCTACACCATGCAGAGCTCCTCCACCCTCCTCAGATCCTACACCATGCAGAGCTCCTCCACCCTCCTCAGATCCTACACCATGCAGAGCTCCTCCACCCTCCTCAGATCCTACACCATGCAGAGCTCCTCCCCCCTCCTCAGATCCTACACCATGCAGAGCTCCTCCACCCTCCTCAGATCCTACACCATGCAGAGCTCCTCCACCCTCCTCAGATCCTACACCATGCAGAGCTCCTCCACCCTCCTCAGATCCTACACCATGCAGAGCTCCTCCCCCCTCCTCAGATCCTACACCATGCAGAGCTCCTCCACCCTCCTCAGATCCTACACCATGCAGAGCTCCTCCCCCCTCCTCAGATCCTACACCATGCAGAGCTCCTCCACCCTCCTCAGATCCTACACCATGCAGAGCTCCTCCACCCTCCTCAGATCCTACACCATGCAGAGCTCCTCCACCCTCCTCAGATCCTACACCATGCAGAGCTCCTCCACCCTCCTCAGATCCTACACCATGCAGGGCTCCTCCACCCTCCTCAGATCCTACACCATGCAGAGCTCCTCCACCCTCCTCAGATCCTACACCATGCAGAGCTCCTCCCCCCTCCTCAGATCCTACACCATGCAGGGCTCCTCCACCCTCCTCAGATCCTACACCATGCAGAGCTCCTCCACCCTCCTCAGATCCTACACCATGCAGAGCTCCTCCCCCCTCCTCAGATCCTACACCATGCAGGGCTCCTCCACCCTCCTCAGATCCTACACCATGCAGAGCTCCTCCACCCCCCTCAGATCCTATACTATGCAGGGCTCCTCCACCCTCCTCAGATCCTACACCATGCAGAGCTCCTCCCCCCTCCTCAGATCCTATACCATGCAGAGCTCCTCCACCCTCCTCAGATCCTACACCATGCAGAGCTCCTCCACCCCCCTCAGATCCTACACCATGCAGAGCTCCTCCACCCTCCTCAGATCCTACACCATGCAGGGCTCCTCCACCCTCCTCAGATCCTACACCATGCAGAGCTCCTCCACCCTCCTCAGATCCTACACCATGCAGAGCTCCTCCACCCTCCTCAGATCCTACACCATGCAGAGCTCCTCCACCCTCCTCAGATCCTACACCATGCAGAGCTCCTCCACCCTCCTCAGATCCTACACCATGCAGAGCTCCTCCCCCCTCCTCAGATCCTACACCATGCAGAGCTCCTCCACCCTCCTCAGATCCTACACCATGCAGAGCTCCTCCACCCTCCTCAGATCCTACACCATGCAGAGCTCCTCCCCCCTCCTCAGATCCTACACCATGCAGGGCTCCTCCACCCTCCTCAGATCCTACACCATGCAGAGCTCCTCCCCCCTCCTCAGATCCTACACCATGCAGAGCTCCTCCACCCTCCTCAGATCCTACACCATGCAGAGCTCCTCCACCCTCCTCAGATCCTACACCATGCAGAGCTCCTCCACCCTCCTCAGATCCTACACCATGCAGAGCTCCTCCACCCTCCTCAGATCCTACACCATGCAGAGCTCCTCCACCCCCCTCAGATCCTACACCATGCAGAGCTCCTCCACCCTCCTCAGATCCTACACCATGCAGGGCTCCTCCACCCTCCTCAGATCCTACACCATGCAGAGCTCCTCCACCCTCCTCAGATCCTACACCATGCAGAGCTCCTCCACCCTCCTCAGATCCTACACCATGCAGAGCTCCTCCACCCTCCTCAGATCCTACACCATGCAGAGCTCCTCCACCCTCCTCAGATCCTACACCATGCAGAGCTCCTCCACCCTCCTCAGATCCTACACCATGCAGAGCTCCTCCACCCTCCTCAGATCCTACACCATGCAGAGCTCCTCCCCCCTCCTCAGATCCTACACCATGCAGAGCTCCTCCACCCTCCTCAGATCCTACACCATGCAGGGCTCCTCCACCCTCCTCAGATCCTACACCATGCAGAGCTCCTCCCCCCTCCTCAGATCCTACACCATGCAGAGCTCCTCCACCCTCCTCAGATCCTACACCATGCAGAGCTCCTCCCCCCTCCTCAGATCCTACACCATGCAGAGCTCCTCCACCCTCCTCAGATCCTACACCATGCAGAGCTCCTCCCCCCTCCTCAGATCCTACACCATGCAGAGCTCCTCCACCCTCCTCAGATCCTACACCATGCAGAGCTCCTCCACCCTCCTCAGATCCTACACCATGCAGAGCTCCTCCACCCTCCTCAGATCCTACACCATGCAGAGCTCCTCCACCCTCCTCAGATCCTACACCATGCAGAGCTCCTCCACCCTCCTCAGATCCTACACCATGCAGAGCTCCTCCACCCTCCTCAGATCCTACACCATGCAGAGCTCCTCCACCCTCCTCAGATCCTACACCATGCAGGGCTCCTCCACCCTCCTCAGATCCTACACCATGCAGAGCTCCTCCACCCTCCTCAGATCCTACACCATGCAGAGCTCCTCCACCCTCCTCAGATCCTACACCATGCAGGGCTCCTCCACCCTCCTCAGATCCTACACCATGCAGGGCTCCTCCACCCTCCTCAGATCCTACACCATGCAGGGCTCCTCCACCCTCCTCAGATCCTACACCATGCAGAGCTCCTCCCCCCTCCTCAGATCCTACACCATGCAGAGCTCCTCCACCCCCCTCAGATCCTACACCATGCAGAGCTCCTCCACCCTCCTCAGATCCTACACCATGCAGGGCTCCTCCACCCTCCTCAGATCCTACACCATGCAGAGCTCCTCCCCCCTCCTCAGATCCTACACCATGCAGAGCTCCTCCACCCCCCTCAGATCCTACACCATGCAGAGCTCCTCCACCCTCCTCAGATCCTACACCATGCAGAGCTCCTCCACCCTCCTCAGATCCTACACCATGCAGAGCTCCTCCCCCCTCCTCAGATCCTACACCATGCAGAGCTCCTCCACCCCCCTCAGATCCTATACTATGCAGGGCTCCTCCACCCTCCTCAGATCCTACACCATGCAGAGCTCCTCCACCCTCCTCAGATCCTACACCATGCAGAGCTCCTCCCCCCTCCTCAGATCCTACACCATGCAGAGCTCCTCCACCCTCCTCAGATCCTACACCATGCAGAGCTCCTCCACCCTCCTCAGATCCTACACCATGCAGAGCTCCTCCACCCTCCTCAGATCCTACACCATGCAGAGCTCCTCCCCCCTCCTCAGATCCTACACCATGCAGAGCTCCTCCACCCTCCTCAGATCCTACACCATGCAGAGCTCCTCCCCCCTCCTCAGATCCTACACCATGCAGAGCTCCTCCACCCTCCTCAGATCCTACACCATGCAGAGCTCCTCCACCCTCCTCAGATCCTACACCATGCAGAGCTCCTCCACCCTCCTCAGATCCTACACCATGCAGAGCTCCTCCACCCTCCTCAGATCCTACACCATGCAGAGCTCCTCCACCCCCCTCAGATCCTACACCATGCAGAGCTCCTCCACCCTCCTCAGATCCTACACCATGCAGGGCTCCTCCACCCTCCTCAGATCCTACACCATGCAGAGCTCCTCCCCCCTCCTCAGATCCTACACCATGCAGAGCTCCTCCACCCCCTCAGATCCTACACCATGCAGAGCTCCTCCACCCTCCTCAGATCCTACACCATGCAGAGCTCCTCCACCCTCCTCAGATCCTACACCATGCAGAGCTCCTCCACCCCCCTCAGATCCTATACTATGCAGAGCTCCTCCACCCTCCTCAGATCCTACACCATGCAGAGCTCCTCCCCCCTCCTCAGATCCTACACCATGCAGAGCTCCTCCACCCTCCTCAGATCCTACACCATGCAGAGCTCCTCCACCCTCCTCAGATCCTATACCATGCAGAGCTCCTCCACCCTCCTCAGATCCTACACCATGCAGAGCTCCTCCACCCTCCTCAGATCCTACACCATGCAGAGCTCCTCCCCTGCAGAGCTCCTCCACCCCCCTCAGATCCTATACTATGCAGGGGCTCCTCCACCCTCCTCAGATCCTACACCATGCAGAGCTCCTCCACCCCCCTCAGATCCTATACTATGCAGGGCTCCTCCAACCTCCTCAGATCCTACACCATGCAGAGCTCCTCCACCCTCCTCAGATCCTACACCATGCAGGGCTCCTCCACCCTCCTCAGATCCTATACCATGCAGAGCTCCTCCACCCTCCTCAGATCCTACACCATGCAGAGCTCCTCCACCCTCCTCAGATCCTACACCATGCAGGGCTCCTCCACCCTCCTCAGATCCTACACCATGCAGGGCTCCTCCACCCTCCTCAGATCCTACACCATGCAGGGCTCCTCCACCCTCCTCAGATCCTACACCATGCAGGGCTCCTCCACCCTCCTCAGATCCTACACCATGCAGGGATCCTCCACCCCCCTCAGATCCTACACCATGCAGAGCTCCTCCACCCTCCTCAGATCCTACACCATGCAGAGCTCCTCCCCCCTCCTCAGATCCTACACCAAGCAGAGCTCCTCCACCCTCCTCAGATCCTACACCATGCAGGGCTCCTCCACCCTCCTCAGATCCTACACCATGCAGAGCTCCTCCACCCTCCTCAGATCCTACACCATGCAGGGCTCCTCCACCCTCCTCAGATCCTACACCGTGCAGGGCTCCTCCACCCTCCTCAGATCCTACACCATGCAGGGCTCCTCCAACCTCCTCAGATCCTACACCATGCAGAGCTCCTCCACCCTCCTCAGATCCTACACCATGCAGAGCTCCTCCACCCCCCTCAGATCCTACACCATGCAGGGCTCCTCCAACCTCCTCAGATCCTACACCATGCAGAGCTCCTCCCCCTCCTCAGATCCTACACCATGCAGAGCTCCTCCCCCCTCCTCAGATCCTACACCATGCAGAGCTCCTCCACCCTCCTCAGATCCTACACCATGCAGGGCTCCCTCCACCCTCCTCAGATCCTACACCGTGCAGAGCTCCTCCACCCTCCTCAGATCCTACACCATGCAGGGCTCCTCCACCCTCCTCAGATCCTACACCATGCCCTGCAGAGCTCCTCCCCCCTCAGATCCTACACCATGCAGGGCTCCTCCACCCTCCTCAGATCCTACACCATGCAGAGCTCCTCCCCCCTCCTCAGATCCTACACCATGCAGAGCTCCTCCACCTCCTCAGATCCTACACCATGCAGAGCTCCTCCACCCTCCTCAGATCCTACACCATGCAGGGCTCCTCCACCCTCCTCAGATCCTACACCATGCAGGGCTCCTCCACCCTCCTCAGATCCTACACCATGCAGAGCTCCTCCACCCTCCTCAGATCCTACACCATGCAGAGCTCCTCCACCCTCCTCAGATCCTACACCATGCAGAGCTCCTCCCCCCTCCTCAGATCCTATACCATGCAGAGCTCCTCCACCCTCCTCAGATCCTATACCATGCAGGGCTCCTCCACCCTCCTCAGATCCTACACCATGCAGGGCTCCTCCACCCCTCCTCAGATCCTACACCATGCAGAGCTCCTCCACCCTCCTCAGATCCTACACCGTGCAGAGCTCCTCCCCCCTCCTCAGATCCTACACCATGCAGGGCTCCTCCACCCTCCTCAGATCCTATACCATGCAGGGCTCCTCCACCCTCCTCAGATCCTACACCATGCAGGGCTCCTCCACCCTCCTCAGATCCTACACCGTGCAGAGCTCCTCCACCCTCCTCAGATCCTACACCATGCAGAGCTCCTCCACCCTCCTCAGATCCTACACCATGCAGAGCTCCTCCACCCTCCTCAGATCCTACACCATGCAGAGCTCCTCCACCCTCCTCAGATCCTACACCATGCAGGGCTCCTCCACCCTCCTCAGATCCTACACCATGCAGGGCTCCTCCACCCTCCTCAGATCCTACACCATGCAGAGCTCCTCCACCCTCCTCAGATCCTACACCATGCAGAGCTCCTCCACCCTCCTCAGATCCTACACCATGCAGGGCTCCTCCACCCTCCTCAGATCCTACACCATGCAGAGCTCCTCCACCCTCCTCAGATCCTACACCATGCAGAGCTCCTCCCCCCTCAGATCCTACACCATGCAGGGCTCCTCCACCCTCCTCAGATCCTACACCATGCAGAGCTCCTCCACCCTCCTCAGATCCTACACCATGCAGGGCTCCTCCACCCTCCTCAGATCCTACACCATGCAGGGCTCCTCCCCCCTCCTCAGATCCTACACCATGCAGAGCTCCTCCCCCCTCCTCAGATCCTACACCATGCAGGGCTCCTCCCCCCTCCTCAGATCCTATACCATGCAGAGCTCCTCCACCCTCCTCAGATCCTACACCATGCAGAGCTCCTCCACCCTCCTCAGATCCTATACCATGCAGGGCTCCTCCACCCTCCTCAGATCCTACACCATGCAGAGCTCCTCCACCCTCCTCAGATCCTACACCATGCAGAGCTCCTCCACCCTCCTCAGATCCTACACCATGCAGGGCTCCTCCACCCTCCTCAGATCCTACACCATGCAGAGCTCCTCCACCCTCCTCAGATCCTACACCATGCAGAGCTCCTCCCCCCTCAGATCCTACACCATGCAGAGCTCCTCCACCCTCCTCAGATCCTACACCATGCAGGGCTCCTCCACCCTCCTCAGATCCTACACCATGCAGAGCTCCTCCACCCCCCTCAGATCCTACACCATGCAGAGCTCCTCCACCCTCCTCAGATCCTACACCATGCAGAGCTCCTCCACCCTCCTCAGATCCTACACCATGCAGGGCTCCTCCACCTCCTCAGATCCTACACCATGCAGGGCTCCTCCACCCTCCTCAGATCCTACACCATGCAGAGCTCCTCCACCCTCCTCAGATCCTACACCATGCAGAGCTCCTCCCCCCTCCTCAGATCCTACACCATGCAGAGCTCCTCCACCCCCCTCAGATCCTACACCATGCAGAGCTCCTCCACCCTCCTCAGATCCTACACCATGCAGAGCTCCTCCACCCTCCTCAGATCCTACACCATGCAGAGCTCCTCCCCCCTCCTCAGATCCTACACCATGCAGAGCTCCTCCACCCCCCTCAGATCCTATACTATGCAGGGCTCCTCCACCCTCCTCAGATCCTACACCATGCAGAGCTCCTCCCCCCTCCTCAGATCCTACACCATGCAGAGCTCCTCCACCCTCCTCAGATCCTACACCATGCAGAGCTCCTCCACCCTCCTCAGATCCTACACCATGCAGAGCTCCTCCACCCTCCTCAGATCCTACACCATGCAGAGCTCCTCCACCCTCCTCAGATCCTACACCATGCAGGGCTCCTCCACCCTCCTCAGATCCTACACCATGCAGAGCTCCTCCACCCTCCTCAGATCCTACACCATGCAGAGCTCCTCCACCCTCCTCAGATCCTACACCATGCAGAGCTCCTCCCCCCCTCCTCAGATCCTACACCATGCAGGGCTCCTCCACCCTCCTCAGATCCTACACCATGCAGGCTCCTCCACCCTCCTCAGATCCTACACCATGCAGAGCTCCTCCACCCTCCTCAGATCCTACACCATGCAGAGCTCCTCCACCCTCCTCAGATCCTACACCATGCAGAGCTCCTCCCCCCTCCTCAGATCCTACACCATGCAGGGCTCCTCCACCCTCCTCAGATCCTACACATGCAGGCTCCTCCACCCTCCTCAGATCCTACACCATGCAGAGCTCCTCCCCCCTCCTCAGATCCTACACCATGCAGAGCTCCTCCACCCCCCTCAGATCCTATACTATGCAGGGCTCCTCCACCCTCCTCAGATCCTACACCATGCAGAGCTCCTCCACCCCCCTCAGATCCTATACTATGCCAGGGCTCCTCCAACCTCCTCAGATCCTACACCATGCAGAGCTCCTCCACCCTCCTCAGATCCTACACCATGCAGGGCTCCTCCACCCTCCTCAGATCCTATACCATGCAGAGCTCCTCCACCCTCCTCAGATCCTACACCATGCAGAGCTCCTCCACCCTCCTCAGATCCTACACCATGCAGGGCTCCTCCAACCCTCCTCAGATCCTACACCATGCAGGGCTCCTCCACCCTCCTCAGATCCTACACCATGCAGGGCTCCTCCACCCTCCTCAGATCCTACACCATGCAGAGCTCCTCCACCCCCCCTCAGATCCTACACCATGCAGAGCTCCTCCACCCTCCTCAGATCCTACACCATGCAGAGCTCCTCCACCCTCCTCAGATCCTACACCATGCAGAGCTCCTCCACCCTCCTCAGATCCTACACCATGCAGAGCTCCTCCACCCTCCTCAGATCCTACACCATGCAGAGCTCCTCCACCCTCCTCAGATCCTACACCATGCAGAGCTCCTCCACCCTCCTCAGATCCTACACCATGCAGAGCTCCTCCACCCTCCTCAGATCCTACACCATGCAGGGCTCCTCCACCCTCCTCAGATCCTACACCATGCAGAGCTCCTCCACCCTCCTCAGATCCCTACACCATGCAGAGCTCCTCCACCCTCCTCAGATCCTACACCATGCAGAGCTCCTCCACCCTCCTCAGATCCTACACCATGCAGAGCTCCTCCACCCTCCTCAGATCCTACACCATGCAGAGCTCCTCCACCCTCCTCAGATCCTACACCATGCAGAGCTCCTCCCCCCTCAGATCCTACACCATGCAGGGCTCCTCCACCCTCCTCAGATCCTACACCATGCAGAGCTCCTCCACCCTCCTCAGATCCTACACCATGCAGAGCTCCTCCACCCCCTCAGATCCTACACCATGCAGAGCTCCTCCACCCTCCTCAGATCCTACACCATGCAGAGCTCCTCCCCCCTCCTCAGATCCTACACCAAGCAGGGCTCCTCCACCCTCCTCAGATCCTACACCATGCAGAGCTCCTCCACCCTCCTCAGATCCTACACCATGCAGAGCTCCTCCACCCTCCTCAGATCCTACACCATGCAGAGCTCCTCCACCCTCCTCAGATCCTACACCATGCAGAGCTCCTCCACCCTCCTCAGATCCTACACCATGCAGAGCTCCTCCACCCTCCTCAGATCCTACACCAAGCAGAGCTCCTCCCCCCTCCTCAGATCCTACACCATGCAGGGCTCCTCCACCCTCCTCAGATCCTACACCGTGCAGAGGCTCCTCCACCCTCCTCAGATCCTACACCATGCAGAGCTCCTCCACCCTCCTCAGATCCTACACCATGCAGGGCTCCTCCACCCTCCTCAGATCCTACACCATGCAGAGCTCCTCCACCCTCCTCAGATCCTACACCATGCAGAGCTCCTCCACCCTCCTCAGATCCTACACCATGCAGGGCTCCTCCACCCCCCTCAGATCCTACACCGTGCAGGGCTCCTCCACCCTCCTCAGATCCTACACCATGCAGGGCTCCTCCACCCCCCTCAGATCCTACACCGTGCAGGGCTCCTCCACCCTCCTCAGATCCTACACCATGCAGAGCTCCTCCACCCTCCTCAGATCCTACACCGTGCAGAGCTCCTCCACCCTCCTCAGATCCTACACCGTGCAGGGCTCCTCCACCCTCCTCAGATCCTACACCATGCAGAGCTCCTCCACCCTCCTCAGATCCTACACCATGCAGAGCTCCTCCACCTCCTCAGATCCTACACCATGCAGAGCTCCTCCACCCTCCTCAGATCCTACACCATGCAGAGCTCCTCCACCCTCCTCAGATCCTACACCATGCAGAGCTCCTCCCCCCTCCTCAGATCCTACACCATGCAGAGCTCCTCCACCCTCCTCAGATCCTACACCATGCAGAGCTCCTCCACCCTCCTCAGATCCTACACCATGCAGAGCTCCTCCCCCCTCCTCAGATCCTACACCATGCAGAGCTCCTCCACCCTCCTCAGATCCTACACCATGCAGGGCTCCTCCACCCTCCTCAGATCCTACACCATGCAGAGCTCCTCCCCCCTCCTCAGATCCTACACCATGCAGAGCTCCTCCACCCTCCTCAGATCCTACACCATGCAGAGCTCCTCCCCCCTCCTCAGATCCTACACCATGCAGGGCTCCTCCACCCCCCTCAGATCCTACACCGTGCAGGGCTCCTCCACCCTCCTCAGATCCTACACCATGCAGAGCTCCTCCACCCTCCTCAGATCCTACACCATGCAGAGCTCCTCTCCCCTCCTCAGATCCTACACCATGCAGGGCTCCTCCACCCTCCTCAGATCCTACACCATGCAGGGCTCCTCCACCCTCCTCAGATCCTACACCATGCAGAGCTCCTCCACCCTCCTCAGATCCTACACCATGCAGAGCTCCTCCACCCTCCTCAGATCCTACACCAAGCAGAGCTCCTCCACCCTCCTCAGATCCTACACCATGCAGAGCTCCTCCCCCCTCCTCAGATCCTACACCATGCAGAGCTCCTCCACCCTCCTCAGATCCTACACCATGCAGGGCTCCTCCACCCTCCTCAGATCCTACACCATGCAGGGCTCCTCCACCCTCCTCAGATCCTACACCATGCAGAGCTCCTCCCCCCTCCTCAGATCCTACACCATGCAGAGCTCCTCCCCCCTCCTCAGATCCTACACCATGCAGAGCTCCTCCACCCTCCTCAGATCCTACACCATGCAGAGCTCCTCCACCCTCCTCAGATCCTACACCATGCAGAGCTCCTCCCCCCTCCTCAGATCCTACACCATGCAGGGCTCCTCCACCCTCCTCAGATCCTACACCATGCAGAGCTCCTCCCCCCTCCTCAGATCCTACACCATGCAGGGCTCCTCCACCCTCCTCAGATCCTACACCATGCAGAGCTCCTCCCCCCTCCTCAGATCCTACACCATGCAGGGCTCCTCCACCCTCCTCAGATCCTACACCATGCAGGGCTCCTCCACCCTCCTCAGATCCTACACCATGCAGAGCTCCTCCACCCTCCTCAGATCCTACACCATGCAGGGCTCCTCCACCCTCCTCAGATCCTACACCATGCAGGGCTCCTCCACCCTCCTCAGATCCTACACCATGCAGGGCTCCTCCACCCTCCTCAGATCCTACACCATGCAGGGCTCCTCCACCCTCCTCAGATCCTATACCATGCCGGGGTCCTCCACCCTTGCTCAGATCCTACACCATGCAGAGCTCCTCCACCCTCCTCAGATCCTACACCGTGCAGAGCTCCTCCACCCTCCTCAGATCCTACACCATGCAGGGCTCCTCCACCCTCCTCAGATCCTACACCATGCAGAGCTCCTCCACCCTCCTCAGATCCTACACCATGCAGAGCTCCTCCACCCTCCTCAGATCCTACACCATGCAGAGCTCCTCCCCCCTCAGATCCTACACCATGCAGGGCTCCTCCACCCTCCTCAGATCCTACACCATGCAGAGCTCCTCCACCCTCCTCAGATCCTACACCATGCAGAGCTCCTCCACCCTCCTCAGATCCTACACCATGCAGAGCTCCTCCACCCTCCTCAGATCCTACACCATGCAGGGCTCCTCCACCCTCCTCAGATCCTACACCATGCAGGGCTCCTCCACCCTCCTCAGATCCTACACCATGCAGAGCTCCTCCCCCCTCCTCAGATCCTACACCATGCAGAGCTCCTCCCCCCTCCTCAGATCCTACACCATGCAGAGCTCCTCCACCCTCCTCAGATCCTACACCATGCAGAGCTCCTCCACCCTCCTCAGATCCTACACCATGCAGAGCTCCTCCACCCTCCTCAGATCCTACACCATGCAGGGCTCCTCCACCCTCCTCAGATCCTACACCATGCAGGGCTCCTCCACCCTCCTCAGATCCTACACCATGCAGAGCTCCTCCACCCTCCTCAGATCCTACACCATGCAGAGCTCCTCCACCCTCCTCAGATCCTACACCATGCAGGGCTCCTCCACCCTCCTCAGATCCTACACCATGCAGAGCTCCTCCACCCTCCTCAGATCCTACACCATGCAGAGCTCCTCCCCCCTCAGATCCTACACCATGCAGGGCTCCTCCACCCTCCTCAGATCCTACACCATGCAGAGCTCCTCCACCCTCCTCAGATCCTACACCATGCAGGGCTCCTCCACCCTCCTCAGATCCTACACCATGCAGGGCTCCTCCACCCTCCTCAGATCCTACACCATGCAGGGCTCCTCCACCCTCCTCAGATCCTACACCATGCAGAGCTCCTCCACCCTCCTCAGATCCTACACCATGCAGAGCTCCTCCACCCTCCTCAGATCCTACACCATGCAGGGCTCCTCCACCCTCCTCAGATCCTACACCATGCAGGGCTCCTCCACCCTCCTCAGATCCTACACCATGCAGAGCTCCTCCACCCTCCTCAGATCCTACACCATGCAGAGCTCCTCCCCCCTCAGATCCTACACCATGCAGAGCTCCTCCCCCCTCAGATCCTACACCATGCAGAGCTCCTCCACCCTCCTCAGATCCTACACCATGCAGGGCTCCTCCACCCTCCTCAGATCCTACACCATGCAGAGCTCCTCCACCCCCCTCAGATCCTACACCATGCAGAGCTCCTCCACCCTCCTCAGATCCTACACCATGCAGAGCTCCTCCACCCTCCTCAGATCCTACACCATGCAGAGCTCCTCCCCCCTCCTCAGATCCTACACCATGCAGGGCTCCTCCACCCTCCTCAGATCCTACACCATGCAGAGCTCCTCCACCCTCCTCAGATCCTACACCATGCAGAGCTCCTCCCCCCTCCTCAGATCCTACACCATGCCGGGGTCCTCCACCCTTGCTCAGATCCTACACCATGCAGAGCTCCTCCACCCTCCTCAGATCCTACACCATGCAGAGCTCCTCCCCCCTCCTCAGATCCTACACCATGCAGAGCTCCTCCACCCTCCTCAGATCCTACACCATGCAGAGCTCCTCCACCCTCCTCAGATCCTATACCATGCAGAGCTCCTCCCCCCTCCTCAGATCCTACACCATGCAGGGCTCCTCCCCCCTCCTCAGATCCTACACCATGCAGGGATCCTCCATCCCCCTCAGATCCTACACCATGCAGGGCTCCTCCACCCTCCTCAGATCCTACACCATGTAGAGCTCCTCCACCCTCCTCAGATCCTACACCATGCAGGGCTCCTCCACCCTCCTCAGATCCTACACCATGCAGGGCTCCTCCACCCTCCTCAGATCCTACACCATGCAGGGCTCCTCCACCCTCCTCAGATCCTACACCATGCAGAGCTCCTCCACCCTCCTCAGATCCTACACCATGCAGAGCTCCTCCACCCTCCTCAGATCCTACACCATGCAGGGCTCCTCCACCCTCCTCAGATCCTACACCATGCAGAGCTCCTCCACCCTCCTCAGATCCTACACCATGCAGAGCTCCTCCACCCTCCTCAGATCCTACACCATGCAGAGCTCCTCCACCCTCCTCAGATCCTACACCATGCAGAGCTCCTCCACCCTCCTCAGATCCTACACCATGCAGAGCTCCTCCACCCTCCTCAGATCCTATACCATGCAGAGCTCCTCCCCCCTCCTCAGATCCTACACCATGCAGGGCTCCTCCCCCTCCTCAGATCCTACACCATGCAGAGCTCCTCCACCCTCCTCAGATCCTACACCATGCAGAGCTCCTCCACCCTCCTCAGATCCTACACCATGCAGGGCTCCTCCACCCTCCTCAGATCCTACACCATGCAGAGCTCCTCCACCCTCCTCAGATCCTACACCATGCAGAGCTCCTCCACCCTCCTCAGATCCTACACCATGCAGAGCTCCTCCACCCTCCTCAGATCCTACACCATGCAGAGCTCCTCCACCCTCCTCAGATCCTACACCATGCAGAGCTCCTCCACCCTCCTCAGATCCTATACCATGCAGAGCTCCTCCCCCCTCCTCAGATCCTACACCATGCAGGGCTCCTCCCCCCTCCTCAGATCCTACACCATGCAGAGCTCCTCCCCCCTCCTCAGATCCTACACCATGCAGGGCTCCTCCACCCCCCTCAGATCCTATACCAAGCAGAGCTCCTCCACCCCCCTCAGATCCTACACCATGCAGGGCTCCTCCACCCTCCTCAGATCCTACACCGTGCAGGGCTCCTCCACCCTCCTCAGATCCTACACCATGCAGGGCTCCTCCAACCTCCTCAGATCCTACACCATGCAGGGCTCCTCCACCCTCCTCAGATCCTACACCATGCAGGGCTCCTCCACCCTCCTCAGATCCTACACCATGCAGGGCTCCTCCACCCTCCTCAGATCCTACACCATGCAGGGCTCCTCCACCCTCCTCAGATCCTACACCATGCAGAGCTCCTCCACCCTCCTCAGATCCTACACCATGCAGAGCTCCTCCACCCTCCTCAGATCCTACACCATGCAGAGCTCCTCCACCCTCCTCAGATCCTACACCATGCAGGTCTCCTCCACCCTCCTCAGATCCTAAACCATGCAGAGCTCCTCCACCCTCCTCAGATCCTACACCATGCAGGGCTCCTCCACCCTCCTCAGATCCTACACCATGCAGGGCTCCTCCACCCTCCTCAGATCCTACACCATGCAGGTCTCCTCCACCCTCCTCAGATCCTAAACCATGCAGAGCTCCTCCACCCTCCTCAGATCCTACACCATGCAGGGCTCCTCCACCCTCCTCAGATCCTACACCATGCAGAGCTCCTCCACCCTCCTCAGATCCTACACCATGCAGAGCTCCTCCACCCTCCTCAGATCCTACACCATGCAGAGCTCCTCCACCCTCCTCAGATCCTACACCATGCAGGGGTCCTCCACCCTCCTCAGATCCTACACCATGCAGGGATCCTCCACCCTCCTCAGATCCTACACCATGCAGGGCTCCTCCACCCTCCTCAGATCCTACACCATGCAGAGCTCCTCCCCCCTCCTCAGATCCTACACCAAGCTGGGCTCCTCCACCCTCCTCAGATCCTACACCATGCAGGGATCCTCCACCCTCCTCAGATCCTACACCATGCAGAGCTCCTCCACCCTCCTCAGATCCTACACCGTGCAGGGCTCCTCCACCCTCCTCAGATCCTACACCATGCAGGGCTCCTCCACCCTCCTCAGATCCTACACCATGCAGAGCTCCTCCACCCTCCTCAGATCCTACACCATGCAGAGCTCCTCCACCCCCCTCAGATCCTACACCATGCAGGGCTCCTCCACCCTCCTCAGATCCTACACCATGCAGAGCTCCTCCACCCTCCTCAGATCCTACACCATGCAGGGCTCCTCCACCCTCCTCAGATCCTACACCAAGCAGAGCTCCTCCACCCTCCTCAGATCCTATACCATGCAGAGCTCCTCCACCCTCCTCAGATCCTACACCATGCAGGGCTCCTCCACCCTCCTCAGATCCTACACCATGCAGAGCTCCTCCACCCCCCTCAGATCCTACACCATGCAGGGCTCCTCCACCCTCCTCAGATCCTACACCATGCAGAGCTCCTCCACCCTCCTCAGATCCTATACCATGCAGGGCTCCTCCACCCTCCTCAGATCCTACACCATGCAGAGCTCCTCCCCCCTCCTCAGATCCTACACCATGCAGGGCTCCTCCACCCCCCTCAGATCCTACACCATGCAGGGCTCCTCCACCCTCCTCAGATCCTATACCATGCAGAGCTCCTCCACCCTCCTCAGATCCTACACCAAGCAGGGCTCCTCCACCCTCCTCAGATCCTACACCATGCAGAGCTCCTCCACCCTCCTCAGATCCTACACCATGCAGGGCTCCTCCACCCTCCTCAGATCCTATACCATGCAGAGCTCCTCCACCCTCCTCAGATCCTACACCATGCAGGGCTCATCCACCCTCCTCAGATCCTACACCATGCAGAGCTCCTCCACCCTCCTCAGATCCTACACCATGCAGAGCTCCTCCACCCTCCTCAGATCCTACACCATGCAGGGCTCCTCCACCCTCCTCAGATCCTATACCATGCAGAGCTCCTCCACCCTCCTCAGATCCTACACCATGCAGAGCTCCTCCACCCTCCTCAGATCCTACACCATGCAGGGCTCCTCCACCCTCCTCAGATCCTACACCATGCAGAGCTCCTCCACCCTCCTCAGATCCTACACCATGCAGAGCTCCTCCACCCTCCTCAGATCCTACACCATGCAGAGCTCCTCCACCCTCCTCAGATCCTACACCATGCAGGGCTCCTCCACCCTCCTCAGATCCTATACCATGCAGAGCTCCTCCACCCTCCTCAGATCCTACACCATGCAGAGCTCCTCCACCCTCCTCAGATCCTACACCATGCAGAGCTCCTCCACCCTCCTCAGATCCTACACCATGCAGAGCTCCTCCACCCTCCTCAGATCCTACACCATGCAGAGCTCCTCCACCCTCCTCAGATCCTACACCATGCAGAGCTCCTCCCCCCTCCTCAGATCCTACACCATGCAGAGCTCCTCCACCCTCCTCAGATCCTACACCATGCAGAGCTCCTCCACCCTCCTCAGATCCTACACCATGCAGGGCTCCTCCACCCTCCTCAGATCCTACACCATGCAGAGCTCCTCCACCCTCCTCAGATCCTACACCATGCAGAGCTCCTCCACCCTCCTCAGATCCTACACCATGCAGGGCTCCTCCACCCTCCTCAGATCCTACACCATGCAGAGCTCCTCCACCCTCCTCAGATCCTACACCATGCAGAGCTCCTCCACCCTCCTCAGATCCTACACCATGCAGGGCTCCTCCACCCTCCTCAGATCCTACACCATGCAGAGCTCCTCCACCCTCCTCAGATCCTACACCATGCAGGGCTCCTCCACCCTCCTCAGATCCTACACCATGCAGAGCTCCTCCACCCTCCTCAGATCCTACACCATGCAGGGCTCCTCCACCCTCCTCAGATCCTACACCATGCAGAGCTCCTCCACCCTCCTCAGATCCTACACCATGCAGAGCTCCTCCACCCTCCTCAGATCCTACACCATGCAGGGCTCCTCCACCCTCCTCAGATCCTACACCATGCAGGGCTCCTCCACCCTCCTCAGATCCTACACCATGCAGGGCTCCTCCACCCTCCTCAGATCCTACACCGTGCAGAGCTCCTCCCCCCTCCTCAGATCCTACACCATGCAGAGCTCCTCCACCCTCCTCAGATCCTACACCATGCAGGGCTCCTCCACCCCCCTCAGATCCTACACCATGCAGAGCTCCTCCCCCCTCCTCAGATCCTACACCATGCAGAGCTCCTCCACCCTCCTCAGATCCTATACCATGCAGGGCTCCTCCACCCTCCTCAGATCCTACACCATGCAGGGCTCCTCCACCCTCCTCAGATCCTACACCATGCAGGGCTCCTCCACCCTCCTCAGATCCTACACCATGCAGGGCTCCTCCACCCTCCTCAGATCCTACACCATGCAGGGCTCCTCCACCCTCCTCAGATCCTACACCATGCAGGGCTCCTCCACCCTCCTCAGATCCTACACCAAGCAGGGCTCCTCCACCCTCCTCAGATCCTACACCATGCAGAGCTCCTCCACCCTCCTCAGATCCTACACCGTGCAGGGCTCCTCCACCCTCCTCAGATCCTACACCAAGCTGGGCTCCTCCACCCTCCTCAGATCCTACACCATGCAGGGCTCCTCCACCCTCCTCAGATCCTACACCATGCAGGGCTCCTCCACCCTCCTCAGATCCTACACCATGCAGAGCTCCTCCACCCTCCTCAGATCCTACACCATGCAGGGCTCCTCCACCCTCCTCAGATCCTACACCATGCAGAGCTCCTCCACCCTCCTCAGATCCTACACCATGCAGAGCTCCTCCACCCTCCTCAGATCCTACACCATGCAGAGCTCCTCCACCCCCCTCAGATCCTACACCATGCAGAGCTCCTCCCCCTCCTCAGATCCTACACCAAGCAGGGCTCCTCCACCCTCCTCAGATCCTACACCATGCAGGGCTCCTCCACCCTCCTCAGATCCTACACCATGCAGAGCTCCTCCACCCTCCTCAGATCCTACACCATGCAGGGCTCCTCCACCCTTCCTTTGATCCTATACCATGCAGGGAGAGGAGCATGCTGGGAATAAAATATCCAAACTCTACTTACACAAGTTCAAAGAAGTCAGACAGCACCATACAGGCAAAGCCATTCTTCTGGTGGAAGTGATATATGTGCAGCCGTGGTCAAGGAAAACCAGCCAGTGAGCTGAAATGGGCAGGCAGGGTGCCGGGTCTGAACTTATCCTTATCAACACCTATTTTCAGGACTTGTTAGGGAGGTAACAGGACGTACTTAGTATCACCTGCCCCCCTCCCCACTCCACACTGCTGCCCCCACTTCCCCACCAACAAATGTCAAATTAACAGCACCTGTGATAGCGTGTTTACAAACATTGTTCAGGATAGATACAAAGTAACATTGTTTATAAACATTGATCAGAAGGGAGAGAAAGATACAAAGTAACATTGTATAAATGTAGGGGTGGGTGACGCTGCCCGTCACCTGAAGAGTGATCCTCTACAGCGAGTCACTCTTACCAGGTGAATATGCAAACAAGCGGGTGATAATCACTCCCGTCACCTGAAGGGTGATCCTCCAAATAGGTCACTCTTCTCAGATGAATGGTGAGTGATTTCCCCAATATATGAGGTAGCTGTCATAGAGGGTGTTCTCACCCTGTGACTTGTATCAACAAGTGTATTAATAATGGGATATTAATTGTGCTGGTTACATCCATGTGTTCCAATATTAAAGTAAAATGTCAAATCAAAGTTCATCCTAGATAATTCATCCCAAACAATATATAGTAAATGTGCAAAATAATATATGATAAAAAAAATATGATAGAAAATTATTATTAATCGTAAAAAAAAAAAAATAAATAAAATAAAAGTAAAAGTCCAAAAAGTGGCATCACAGCCTGGTCTGCTGAGCCTTCCGGGTTTCGCACTACTTAAGATCGAACTTTATAATCGATTTTTTACTTTTCATTTTTTATTCATTATTTTCCACTGGACTTTAACTTCATTTATTTTTACGATTAATAATAATTTTTTATCATTTTTTTTGCACATTTACTATATATTGTTTGGGATGAATTCCTCAGGATGAACTTTGATTTGCTTTTGTGGATTTGATGAGATTATTATTACATTTTACTTTGATATTGGAACACATGGTTGTAACCAGCACAATTAATATCCCATTATTAATACACTTTTTGATACAAGTCACAGGGTGAGAACACCCTCTATGACATCTACCTCATATATTGGGGAAATCACTCACCATTCATCTGAGAAGAGTGACCTATTTGGAGGATCCCCCTTCAGGTGACGGGAGCGATTATCACCCGTTTGTTTGCATATTCACCTGGGAGGAGTGACTCACTGTAGGAGGATCACTCTTTAGGTGACGGGCAGCGCCACCCGACCCCTACATCTATACAACCTTTTAATATGGGAGCTTCAACTGAAGCCCCCCCCCCCCCCCCCCCCCCCCCCAGGGGAGGCAGCAGCCCAGCCTATACCTAAGCGCGGAATACAATATTTTATATACAAAGTAACATTGTTTATAAACATCGATCAGACTGGAGATGGAGAGATACAAAGTAACATTGTTTATAAACATTGATCAGACAGGAGATGGAGAGATACAAAGTAACATTGATTAGACGGGAGATGGAGAGATACAAAGTAACATTGTTTATAAACATTGATTAGACGGGAGATGGAGAGATACAAAGTAACATTGTTTATAAACATTGGTCAGACCGGAGATCAAAGGGAGGATTGAGTTGAAGTAACCCAGCAAGTAATTTCAATTCCACTTTTTGGACAGGTTACATCTGCATGCTGTATGTAGGGTGTACCACGTAAAATATTGCAAATTGCCTGCGCCCCCCCCCCCCCCTCCCCTCCAAAGTTGTAATTTTGCAACTTTTTTTGTCAATGGTTTGCATAAAAATAAAATAATTTTTGCTGACAATGGACTCCATTCACCAAAGCATCTCACATGCGGTATTTATGGAATGTGTACTGGTTGACCTGCCAGGCTAAATGCTCAGATATTAAGTGTTTGATACGGATTCTGGTGGGGACCACACGCCATTTTAAAAACATGTTGGCAAAGAGGTTCCGGATTTGCCTGGTATGGATTGGGGGGTGAGGGACCCCACTCTGTGTTTTTTTACCCTGCTGACAGCTGATGACTCATCAGTTGTAAAGGATGCGGCAGCCGTCCACTCCTTAGCAACCATGACAGTAATTGGTTGTTAAGGATGCTGGCGGCTGCCCGTTCCTTAACAACTAGCCATTTACAACCTGAGTTAAAGGACGCCGGCTACCGCCAGCGGCAAACTACCGCAGGCTTTTACTACTAAAATACTGCATGGACTTGCGGTGTGGTATCTTACAGCATACTCGGATGCGGTAAGAAGCCTCTTTGTGAATGGAGCCCAATGACACCATGTAGTGCTGAAACCTGTGGTTCCTGTAAACCTCTGCTCCCGGCATTGAGGGAAGAGTCCCTAAAAACAGAGGAGACCATACAAACTCCATGCTGTCTCTCCATGATGGGAATGGAGCCCAGGATACCGGCGCTACAAGGTAGGAATTCATCTGTTCTTTCCAATTAGTGGTTCTTAGTAGAAGGTGTTCTGTGTTTTTGAATTTATCCCCCCCCCCTCCTCCCCAGGCAGAGCCTGTAAAGGATATCTTGGTGAAGAAATTGTCCAGGTTCTTGATGTGATGCCAGGAGTCTGCAGGAGGGGGGAGGGGGAGGAGGAGGAGGAGGAGGAGGAGGAGGAGGAGGAGGAGGAGGAGGAGGATGGGTCAGCATGATCAGTCCACACATGTAGTATGTTATATACCCCCCATACATGTACTATGTTGTATACGTCCCCCTCCCCACCCTACCATACATGCAGCATATTGTATACACCCCCATTTCCCCCCACATACATGTTGTATACACCCCAATTGCCCCCCACATTTTGTTGTATACAGCCCCCTCCCCCCCACATACATGTTGTATACACCCCAATTGCCCCTCACATTCGTGTTGTATACACCCCCCCCCCCCCCACATACATGTTGTATATTGTATACACCCCTCCCGCCCATACAGGTATATTGTATACAGTAAATAACCCCCACCCCACCCCCGACATACATTATTGTATATCAGTTTTCGGTGTATTTGGCACTTACCTTTCACGGCCTCTGGCACATGTACTATCAGGTCCTCTTCTCCGGGGGGAGAGTCCTCCTCAAAGTCCTGCAGCCTCTGATACTCCCGGTACTGCTCCTGGGCCTCCATTCTCAGGGCATCCTCCTCTCACCTTCCTCACTTTGACCTGGAGAAGACAGGAGGGTAAGAGGAGCTACACACAGGTCACCCATCACCCCTATGACACCGCGCAGCTCCGCCCACTGCGTCCATTGAAACCTGGAAATGATTATGGGGCAGCTGTCAGCACCCCGACACCCTAACTGTGCCTGCGCCCCCCCAACTATTAACCAATCCCTACCCCGTGCCCAGCTCCCCCACCTCTGCCAAACTAGTGCTTAGTCCCTACCCTGTGTCTGGCTCCCCTCCCCATGTCCTGGCCCCCCATACCTGTGTCTGGCTCCCCTCCCCATGCCTGGCCCCCCATACCTGTGTCTGGCTCCCCTCCCCATGCCTGGCCCCCCATACCTGTGTCTGGCTCCCCTCCCCATGCCTGGCCCCCCATACCTGTGTCTGGCTCCCCTCCCCGTGCCTGGCCCCCCCATACCTGTGTCTGGCTCCCCTCCCCATGCCTGGCCCCCCATACCTGTGTCTGGCTCCCCTCCCCGTGCCTGGCCCCCCATACCTGTGTCTGGCTCCCCTCCCCATGTCTGGCCCCCCATACCTGTGTCTGGCTCCCCTCCCCATGCCTGGCCCCCCATACCTGTGTCTGGCTCCCCTCCCCATGCCTGGCCCCCCATACCTGTGTCTGGCTCCCCTCCCCATGCCTGGCCCCCCATACCTGTGTCTGGCTCCCCTCCCCATGCCTGGCCCCCCATACCTGTGTCTGGCTCCCCTCCCCATGCCTGGCCCCCCATACCTGTGTCTGGCTCCCCTCCCCGTGCCTGGCCCCCCATAACTGTGTCTGGCTCCCCTCCCCATGCCTGGCCCCCCATACCTGTGTCTGGCTCCCCTCCCCGTGCCTGGCCCCCCATATCTGTGTCTGGCTCCCCTCCCCGTGCCTGGCCCCCCATATCTGTGTCTGGCTCCCCTCCCCATGCCTGGCCCCCCATACCTGTGTCTGGCTCCCTCCCCATGCCTGGCCCCCCATACCTGTGTCTGGCTCCCCTCCCCATGCCTGGCCCCCCATACCTGTGTCTGGCTCCCCTCCCCATGCCTGGCCCCCCATACCTGTGTCTGGCTCCCCTCCCCGTGCCTGGCCCCCCATAACTGTGTCTGGCTCCCCTCCCCGTGCCTGGCCCCCCCCATACCTGTGTCTGGCTCCCCTCCCCGTGCCTGGCCCCCCATATCTGTGTCTGGCTCCCCTCCCCGTGCCTGGCCCCCCATACCTGTGTCTGGCTCCCCTCCCTGTGCCTGGCCCCCCATACCTGTGTCTGGCTCCCCTCCCCGTGCCTGGCCCCCATACCTGTGTCTGGCTCCCCTCCCCGTGCCTGGCCCCCATACCTGTGTCTGGCTCCCCTCCCTGTGCCTGGCCTGCCATACCTGTGTCTGGCTCCCCTCCCCATGCCTGGCCCCCCATACCTGTGTCTGGCTCCCCTCCCCATGCCTGTCCCCCATACCTGTGTCTGGCTCCCCTCCCCGTGCCTGGCCCCCCATACCTGTGTCTGGCTCCCCTCCCCGTGCCTGGCCCCCCATACCTGTGTCTGGCTCCCCTCCCCATGCCTGTCCCCCATACCTGTGTCTGGCCCCCCTCCCCGTGCCTGGCCCCCCATACCTGTGTCTGGCTCCCCTCCCCGTGCCTGGCCCCCCATACCTGTGTCTGGCTCCCCTCCCCGTGCCTGGCCCCCCATACCTGTGTCTGGCTCCCCATACCTGTGTCTGGCTCCCCTCCCCATGCCTGGCCCCCCATACCTGTGCCTGGCTCCCCTCCCCATGCCTGGCCCCCCATACCTGTGTCTGGCTCCCCATACCTGTGTCTGGCTCCCCTCCTCATACCTGTGCCCGGCTCCCCTCCCCATGCCTGGCCCCCCATACCTGTGCCCGGCTCCCCTCCCCATGCCTGGCCCCCCATACCCGTGCCCAGCTCCCCATACCCGTGCCCGGCTCCCCTCCCCATGCCTGGCCCCCCATACCTGTGCCCGGCTCCCCTCCCCATGCCTGGCCCCCCATACCTGTGCCCGGCTCCCCTCCCCATGCCTGGCCCCCATACCTGTGCCCGGCTCCCCTCCCCATGCCTGGCCCCCCCATACCTGTGTCTGGCTTCCCCTCCCTGTGCCCGGCTCCCCTCCCCATGCCTGGCCCCCCATACCTGTGCCCGGCTCCCCTCCCCATGCCTGGCCCCCCATACCTGTGCCCGGCTCCCCTCCCCATGCCTGGCCCCCCATACCTGTGTCTGGCTCCCCTCCCCGTGCCTGGCCCCCCATAACTGTGTCTGGCTCCCCTCCCCGTGCCTGGCCCCCCCATACCTGTGTCTGGCTCCCCTCCCCGTGCCTGGCCCCCCATATCTGTGTCTGGCTCCCCTCCCCGTGCCTGGCCCCCCATATCTGTGTCTGGCTCCCTCCCCGTGCCTGGCCCCCATACCTGTGTCTGGCTTCCCTCCCCGTGCCTGGCCCCCATACCTGTGTCTGGCTTCCCTCCCTGTGCCTGGCCTGCCATACCTGTGTCTGGCTCCCCTCCCGATGCCTGGCCCCCCATACCTGTGTCTGGCTCCCCTCCCCGTGCCTGGCCCCCCATACCTGTGTCTGGCTCCCCTCCCCGTGCCTGGCCCCCATACCTGTGTCTGGCTCCCCTCCCCGTGCCTGGCCCCCATACCTGTGTCTGGCTCCCCTCCCCGTGCCTGGCCTGCCATACCTGTGTCTGGCTCCCCTCCCCATGCCTGGCCCCCCATACCGGTGTCTGGCTCCCCTCCCCATGCCTGTCCCCCATACCTGTGTCTGGCTCCCCTCCCCGTGCCTGGCCCCCCATACCTGTGTCTGGCTCCCCTCCCCGTGCCTGGCCCCCCATACCTGTGTCTGGCTCCCCTCCCCATGCCTGTCCCCCATACCTGTGTCTGGCCCCCCTCCCCGTGCCTGGCCCCCCATACCTGTGTCTGGCTCCCCTCCCCGTGCCTGGCCCCCCATACCTGTGTCTGGCTCCCCTCCCCGTGCCTGGCCCCCCATACCTGTGTCTGGCTCCCCATACCTGTGTCTGGCTCCCCATACCTGTGTCTGGCTCCCCTCCCCATGCCTGGCCCCCATACCTGTGCCCGGCTCCCCTCCCCATGCCTGGCCCCCCATACCTGTGCCCGGCTCCCCTCCCCATGCCTGGCCCCCCATACCTGTGTCTGGCTCCCCATACCTGTGTCTGGCTCCCCTCCCCATACCTGTGCCCGGCTCCCCTCCCCATGCCTGGCTCCCCATACCTGTGCCCGGCTCCCCTCCCCATGCCTGGCCCCCCATACCCGTGCCCGGCTCCCCTCCCCATGCCTGGCCCCCCATACCCGTGCCCGGCTCCCCATACCCGTGCCCGGCTCCCCTCCCCATGCCTGGCCCCCCATACCTGTGCCCGGCTCCCCTCCCCATGCCTGGCCCCCCATACCTGTGCCCGGCTCCCCTCCCCATGCCTGGCCCCCCATACCTGTGCCCGGCTCCCCTCCCCATGCCTGGCCCCCCATACCTGTGTCTGGCTTCCCTCCCTGTGCCCGGCTCCCCTCCCCATGCCTGGCCCCCCATACCTGTGCCCGGCTCCCCTCCCCATGCCTGGCCCCCCATACCTGTGCCCGGCTCCCCTCCCCATGCCTGGCCCCCCATACCTGTGTCTGGCTCCCCTCCCCATGCCTGGCCCCCATACCTGTGTCTGGCTCCCCTCCCCATGCCTGGCCCCCATACCTGTGCCTGGCTCCCCTCCCCATGCCTGGCCCCCCATACCTGTGTCTGTCTCCCCTCCCCATGCCTGGCCCCCCATACCTGTGTCTGTCTCCCCTCCCCATGCCTGGCCCCCCATACCTGTGTCTGGCTCCCCTCCCCATGCCTGGCCCCCATACCTGTGCCCAGGTCCCCTCCCCATGCCTGGCCCCCATACCTGTGCCCAGGTCCCCTCCCCATGCCTGGCCCCCCATACCTGTGCCCGGCTCCCTCCCCATGCCTGGCCCCCCATACCTGTGTCTGGCTCCCCTCCCCATGCCTGGCCCCCATGCCTGTGCTTGACTCCCCTCCCCATGCCTGTGCCTGGCTCCCCTCCCCATGCCTGTGCCTGGCTCCCCTCCCCATGCCTGTGCCTGGCTCCCCTCCCCATGCCTGTGCCTGGCTCCCCTCCCCATGCCTGTGCCTGGCTCCCCTCCCCATGCCTGTGCCTGGCTCCCCTCCCCATGCCTGTGCCTGGCTCCCCTCCCCATGCCTGTGCCTGGCTCCCCTCCCCATGCCTGTGCCTGGCTCCCCTCCCCATGCCTGTGCCTGGCTCCCCTCCCCATGCCTGTGTCTGGCTCCCCTCCCCATGGTTGGCCCCCCATACCTGTGTCTGGCTCCCCTCCCCATGGTTGGCCCCCCATACCTGTGTCTGGCTCCCCTTTCCCATGGTTGGCCCCCCCATACCTGTGTCTGGCTCCCTTCCCAATGCCTGGCCCCCATCCCCATGGTTGGCCCCCCATACCTGTGTCTGGCTCCCTTTCCAATGCCTGGCCCCCCATACCTGTGTCTGGCTCCCCTTTCCCATGGTTGGCCCCCCCATACCTGTGTCTGGCTCCCTTTCCAATGCCTGGCCCCCATACCTGTGCCCGGCTCCCCTCCCCATGGTTGGACCCCCATACCTGTGTCTGGCTCCCCTCCCCATGGTTGGCCCCCCATACCTGTGTCTGGCTCCCCTCCCCATGGTTGGCCCCCCATACCTGTGTCTGGCTCCCCTCCCCATGGTTGGCCCCCATACCTGTGTCTGGCTCCCCTCCCCATGCCTGGCCCCCCATACCTGTGTCTGGCTTCCCTCCCTGTGCCTGGCCTGCCATACCTGTGCCCGGCTCCCCTCCCGTGCCTGGCCCCCCATACCTGTGTCTGGCTTCCCTCACTGTGCCTGGCCTGCCATACCTGTGTCTGGCTCCCCTCCCGATGCCTGGCCCCCCATACCTGTGTCTGGCTCCCCTCCCCGTGCCTGGCCCCCCATACCTGTGTCTGGCTCCCCTCCCCGTGCCTGGCCCCCATACCTGTGTCTGGCTCCCCTCCCTGTGCCTGGCCTGCCATACCTGTGTCTGGCTCCCCTCCCCATGCCTGGCCCCCCATACCTGTGTCTGGCTCCCCTCCCCGTGCCTGGCCCCCATACCTGTGTCTGGCTCCCCTCCCTGTGCCTGGCCCCCCATATCTGTGTCTGGCTCCCCTCCCCATGCCTGGCCCCCCATACCTGTGTCTGGCTCCCCTCCCCATGCCTGGCCCCCATGCCTGTGCTTGACTCCCCTCCCCATGCCTGTGCCTGGCTCCCCTCCCCATGCCTGTGCCTGGCTCCCCTCCCCATGCCTGTGCCTGGCTCCCCTCCCCATGTCTGTGCCTGGCTCCCCTCCCCATGCCTGTGCCTGGCTCCCCTCCCCATGCCTGTGCCTGGCTCCCCTCCCCATGCCTGTGTCTGGCTCCCCACCCCATGGTTGGCCCCCCATACCTGTGTCTGGCTCCCCTCCCCATGGTTGGCCCCCCATACCTGTGTCTGGCTCCCTTCCCAATGCCTGGCCCCCATACCTGTGTCTGGCTCCCCTCCCCATGGTTGGCCCCCATACCTGTGTCTGGCTCCCCTTTCCCATGGTTGGCCCCCCCATACCTGTGTCTGGCTCCCTTTCCAATGCCTGGCCCCCATACCTGTGTCTGGCTCCCCTCCCCATGGTTGGCCCCCCATACCTGTGTCTGGCTCCCCTCCCCATGGTTGGCCCCCCATACCTGTGTCTGGCTCCCCTCCCCATGGTTGGCCCCCCATACCTGTGTCTGGCTCCCCTCCCCATGGTTGGCCCCCCATACCTGTGTCTGGCTCCCCTCCCCATGGTTGGCCCCCCATACCTGTGTCTGGCTCCCCTCCCCATGGTTGGCCCCCCATACCTGTGTCTGGCTCCCCTCCCCATGGTTGGCCCCCCATACCTGTGTCTGGCTTCCCTCCCAATGCCTGGCCCCCATACCTGTGTCTGGCTCCCCTCCCCATGGTTGGCCCCATACCCGTGTCTGGCTCCCCTCCCCATTGTTGGCCCCCCATACCTGTGTCTGGCTCCCCTCCCCATGCCTGGCACCCCCATACCCATGTCTGCCCCCCCATACCTGTGTCTGACCCCCTATACTGGCTCCCTGTAGATGATCTGATATAAACAGCCTATTCTTAGCTTTTCCCGGAGCCGGCAGGCGGTGATTCTCTGGCAGCCGGCCGCTTGACACAGAAAACAGCGGACACGTGCTGCACAGCAGATAAACAAGAGTGACGTAGAATGTGTGTCACCCCAACCAGACCTTCCAGGAAGACACAACACCCGGAGAACAGATCCCAAGAAGAGATGGAAGGGGGGGGGGGGGAAGAAGAAGAAGAGATGGAAGGGGGGGGGGGAGACAAGGGAAGAAGGGAAGAAGAAGGGAAGAAGGGGGAAGAAGGGAAGAAGAAGGGAAGAAGGGAAGAAGAGAAGAAGAAGAAGGGGGAAGAAGAGAAGAAAAAGAGAGGGAAGGGGGAGGGGGAAGAAGAGAAGAAAAAGAGAGGGAAGGGGGAAGAAGAGAAGAAAAAGAGAGGGAAGGGGGAGGGGGGGGGAAGAAGAAAAAGAGAGGGAAGGGGGAGGGGGGGGGAAGAAGAAAAAGAGAGGGAAGGGGGGGGGGGAGGAGAAGAAAAAAAAGAGAGGGAAGGGGGGGAGGGAGGAAGAAAAAAAAAAAGAGAGGGAAGGGGGGGAGGGAGAAGAAAAAAAAAAAAGAGAGGGAAGGGGGGGAGGGAGAAGAAAAAAAAAAAAGAGAGGGAAGGGGGGGAGGGAGAAGAAAAAAAAAAAGAGAGGGGGG
>JBBDGP010005400.1:0-77489 GCA_037952835.1 Lithobates septentrionalis
GAAAGCGCAGAGTCTGGAGCAGGACCAGAGGAGCAGGGAAGCAGAAAATGCAGGGTTTTGAGGAAGACCAGAGGAGTTGTGAAGCCGGAGGGAGCTGGCAAGCAGAAAGTGCAGGGTTTGGAGGAGGACCAGAGGAGCTGGGAAGAAGAAAAAGCAGGGTTTGGAGGAGGACCAGAGGTAGGGGAGGATCAGAGGAGCTTGGAAGCAGAAAGTGCAGGGTCTGGAGGAGGACCAGAGGAGTTGGGAAGGAGAAAATGCAAGGTTTGGAGGAGGACCAGAAGAGCTGGGAAGCAGAAAGTGCAGGGTTTGGAGGAGGACCAGAGGAGTTGGGAAGGAGAAAATGCAAGGTTTGGAGGAGGACCAGAAGAGCTGGGAAGCAGAAAGTGCAGGGTTTGGAGGAGGACCATAGCAAAGCTGGAGTCAGCTGCCAGAGTCTGCTGAATGCTGAGACCAGGGGATGTGGAGACAAGGGGATGCTGTGGCTGCACAGAGGCGCAGGATCTGGAGGAGAAGTTCTGTCCTCCTCTCTGCTGCAGACTGATGAGAGGGGGGGAGGGGGCTTGTGGGCAGAGATGAGCTTCCCCACAGGGAAGAAGCACAGGATCTGCAGGAGGAATTCTGTCCTCCTCTCTGCTGCCAACTGCTGAGATAAGGTGGGGGCAACAGCAAAGGGGGTGCCGCAGCTGCAGGAGAGGTGCGAGGGCCACACATGAAATGCCCTGGAGGGCCGGATTCAGCGCGCACATCTTGTGTTTGACACATGTGATCTAAGTATATATATATATAGCACCATCTAGTGGCCAAATGCTGTATTTGCAAGTTGCCGCAATCACAAGGCTTTTGTATGTCTACAGCTAAATCACATGGAATGAAATTCATGAATGGTCAGATCATCTTATGGGAGGATTTTTGTTGAAAAAAAGGGTCACTTTAAATAAAACGGAATGCTGCGCCATTGGCCGTCTTCCGTATGGCAGATGTTTCCAAACCCCCGAAAAGCTCATAGAAAATTCAATGTATACAAAACGGTGGCGAATACGCCTTGATAGGGCGCTTTCTGACCAGCTAAAGTGCAAAGCGAATCTTTGGCAGCAAAAGAGTGGCAAATGATCAGCGAACCAATCACGTTCCTCTTTATAACTCCTCTTATTAATATAAAACTCTCCCCAAGCTGGTTATAAGTACTATACAATAATATAGTACAGAGAGTTATTGTATTGTCTAAGGTGCAATGCCGCCATCTGCTGCTCACAGACAGACTTGCAGCCCCTACCTGATTCCCGTCGTATATAAAGCCCTTTTTCAGCTGCAGAAGGGCCAGCCTGGCCAGAACCGGGGACCGCTGAGAGCTGCTGTTGAGGGCCAAACTGAGCATCTTATGGGCTTCTTCTATGCGGTCCATCTGATAGAGAGCGTCGGTGCAGAGGATGCGGCAGACGTCATCCGTGGGGTCCAACATCATCAGGAGCGTGGCCAGCTGGTGGACACCTGAAACATCGCTAAACAAGAAGGTAAATGATGAATTTCGGTACAACTCGTCTGCATGGTCAACCTCAAGCTACCCAGATGTCACCAACAAGCCTTAAAGCCAAACTCCGGGGAAACAAATGACTTTAGGATATAGTGGTTAGCACTTCTGCCTTGCAGCACTGGAGGTCCTAGGTCCAAATCCCAACATAAATCTTTGCTCCACCATCCCCCCTTCAAGCCCAAATCCTCTCTCTCACCAACCCCCCCCCCCCCCCAAAAAAAAACCCCCAAAACACCCCTCCTAGCACAAATCCTCTACCCCTCAAATTTCCCCTCTGCACACAACCCATCCCCCCACTCCAAATCTCCCTCCCAGCAAAGATCTTTGCCCCACCACCCCCCTCCAAGCCCAAATCCTCTCTCTGACCAACTCCCCCGCCCCCCCCCCAAAAAAAAAAAATCACCCCTCCGAGCACAAATCCTCCTCCCCTCAAATTTCACCTCTGAACACAACCCCATCCCAGCAAAGATCTTTGCTCCACCGTCCCCCCCTCCAAGCCGAAATCCTCTCTCTCACCAAACTCCCCCCCCCCCCAAAAAAAACACCCCTTCTGGCACAAATTCTCTACCTCTCAAATTTCCCCTCTGCACACAGCCTGCCCCCCCACTCCAAATCTCCCTCCCAGCAAAGATCTTTGCTCCACCATCCCCCCCTCCAAGCCCAAATCCTCTCTCTCACCAAATCCCACCCCCCCAAAAAAAATCACCCCTCCTAGCACAAATTCTCCATCCCTCAAATTTCACCTCCGAACACAACCCCCATCCCAAATCTTTGCTCCACCATCCCCCCTCTCACCAACCCCAGCCCCCCCCCCCCCCCCCCCAAAAAAAAAAAAAAAAAATCATCCCTTCTTGCACAAATCCTCTACCTCTCAAATTTCCCCTCTGAACACAACCCATTCAACCCTCCTACTCCATATCCCCCCTACCAACACAAGTCTTTGACCCCCCCCCAGCTCAAATCTTCTCTCTCACCAAACCCACCCCTCACTCCCCCCCCCCCCCCCCAAAAAAAATATCACTCCTCTTAGCAGAAATCCTCCACCCCTCTAATTTCTCCCCCTAACCCCCCCTCCCAGCATAAATCTTTGCCCCGCCCCTTTAAGCTTAAATGCTCTCTCTCACCAAATCCCCCCCCCCCTCAACAAAGAAACAAAAAAATCACCCCTCCTAGCACAAATCCTCCTCCCCTCAAATTTCACCTCTGAACACAACCCCATCCCAGCACAAATCTTTGCTCCACCATCCCCCCTCCAAGCCCAAATCCTCTCTCTCACCAACCCCCCCCCCCCCTCCCTCCAAAAAAACCCTCCTAGCACAAGTTCTCTACCCCTCAAATTTCCCTTCTGCATACAACCCCCCCATTCCAAATCTCCCTCCCAGCAAAGATCTTTGCTCCACCATCCCCCCCTCCAAGCCCAAATCCTCTCTCTCACCAAATCCCACCCCCCCCCCAAAAAAAAATCACCCCTCCTAGCACAAATTCTCCATCCCTCAAATTTCACCTCCGAACACAACCCCCAGCACAAATCTTTGCTCCACCATCCCCCCTCCAAACCCAAATCCTCTCTCTCACCAAACTCCCCCCCCCAAAAAAAAAAAAAATCACTCCTTCTTGCACAAATCCTCTACGACTCAAATTTCCCCTCCGAACACAACCCATTCACCCCTCCTACTCCAAATCCCCCCTCCCAGTACAAATCTTTGACCCCCCCAGCTCAAATCTTCTCTCTCACCAAACCCACGCCTCACCCCCCCAAAAAAAAAATTCACCCCTCTTAGTACAAATCCTCCACCCCTCTAATTTCCCCTCCAAAGACAAATCCCCTCTCCCCTCCACTTCAAATCCCTCTCCCAGCACAAATTCTCCCCCTAACCCCCCTTCCCAGCATAAATCTTTGCCCCACCCCGCCCCTCCAAGCTTAAATGCTCTCTCTCACCAAATTCCTCCCCCCCTCAACAAAGAAACAAAAAAAAAATCACCCCTCCTAGCACAAATCCTCTGCCCCTCAAATTTCCCTTCCAAGCACAAATTCTCCCCCTAATCCCCCCTCCTAGCACAAATCATCCCCCAAATGTCCCCTCCTAGCACAAATACCTCCCAATCATTGCTACTAGCACAAATCCCCCCTCCATCCCAAAAAAAAAAAAATTCCCTCCTAGCACAGGTTTCCTCCCCCCTCCACCATATCACCTCTTCTAGCATTAATCCCCCAAATCCCCTCTCCAAGAACAAATCTTCATCCCCCCTTCCAACACAAATACCCCCCAAATCACCATTCCTAGTACATACCCCTCATTTCCCCTCCTAGAACAATTCTCATCACCTGCCACCCTCCAAATTCCCCCTCCCAACACAAATACCCCTCCCCTCCAATCTTCTCCCGGTGCCCCCCCCCCCACCTCACATGATACCACAGTGACCAGGGCAGCCGCCCCTTTCTGCCCACCCCTTGTCCCAGCAAACGGCTGGTGCCAAGATCAGCGCATACCATGAAGGCTATGTGGGTCTCACTTCCCTCCATTTATAAAAATGTCTTGGGGGTTGAGTAGAACATGCTTCTCTCCTCCAATCACAGACTGCCTTGTATAGTGAAAAGAATACAGGGCATTTTATGAATGGAGGAGGCAGAGTGAGTGCAATATCCAAATGTTTTCCAAAGATCACTTTTTCTCAGAAGTCAGCTTTAAAATGTATGTGTGGGCCAAACTTCTGGATACAGTAGGGAAGGTTAAAACTACTGGGGAGATTTCCGTTCCCTTCCTTTACAGGAAATCTCCCAAAATGAGGGATATTCCCTTCTTAGACAGTTGTCCCGATTGATCCAAACTCATCTCAGCAGAACCCATAGGAAGCTGTCACATGATCTCATCCCTGTTGGTCCAATCAACTGCGGCCAGGGCATCCTTTGCCTTGCAGATGCACAGTGCACAAAGGGATGGAGATGCTTATGACGTCATGGTGTAAATATGATCACATGGCCATAATAGGTCATGTGGCCATATTAGATCAATTAGGTCATGAGCATTCCTCGCCCCCTTTATGTATGTGCAACTGCTGGATGGGAAATCTGGGTCAGCATGAATGCCACTCTTAGGACAGCAAATAAGATCATTGGTGTCACCCAACTGGTTCTACCATGTGGCAACATCCCCAGAACAATG
Source organism: Lithobates septentrionalis (assembly GCA_037952835.1). Taxonomy (NCBI): domain Eukaryota; kingdom Metazoa; phylum Chordata; class Amphibia; order Anura; family Ranidae; genus Lithobates; species Lithobates septentrionalis. The sequence goes on from JBBDGP010005400.1 coordinate 4,696, forward strand.
CAAACACCATCAAATTGGAGGAGAATAATGCAAAACTCAAGGAACCCCCTAGCAACCTCTGGAGGAACCTCATCCGGGTGAAGTGACAGAGACCTTTAGAAAAAAAACATTGTTCCACCACCACCAACACCACTCATGTTCTCCCACTGTTACGTTGGAGCTTTCAGGAAATACCTCCTCCCCCTTACACCCAAGGATGAAGTCCTCAGGCCTATAGAAAAACAGGAAGGGCGCATATATGTTTCAGCTTTAAGGACACCCATTGTTCTGAGGAGGGCAGCAAGACCTTTGACTTTCCACATTTTATCCAAAGGGTTGGCTACACCACCTACACATGGACTAAGGGCCTGAGCGCAGGAGATGGTTTTGTGTTGGTTGAAGTCCTCAGGCCACCAATGGACATGCATGGACACTGTAGACTCCAACACCACCCTGCATGAAGATTACCCAGGGTTTTAACTCTTGACATCAACAAAGAAATGGAGTAAAGGGAACAATGCAGTGAAGGTGAGTATAGGCAGATGTGGAAGGTTAGAAAAAGGCCAAGGAAAAATCCAAGGAAAATTCCAAGCTCACTTACCGACCATCCTGCGACCAACCGAATTGTCCTGTCTAACAGTATGCGTTAAAAACAGAGGTTTAGTCTGCACACATTTACAAATACTTGCGTAAGCTACAGACCCCCGTCAAGGCACCCCGGTATCTGTAGTCCTACCACTAACTTTTAAGAGGCTCCACAGTGGAAGCACATGCATTTTGATGGATAGATAGATGGCAGATGGGCTGGAGGGAGCCCACCCCTTCTTAAAAAGGTACAGGGGCACACCGAACAACCAGCACATAGCACAACGGCTGCAAAGGTGTCAGTGCATTGCCTGACCAGTATATCAACAGTACAAAAAAGGTAAGCCAATGTCCCCACCTATAACTGGCCTTTGCAGCAAGGAGTACACATGTGCACTGCCGAAAAATGTTTTTGTTTTCGTTTCATTCGTTTTTTTTGTTTCGTTATGATCGAAATTCGTAAATTCGAAAATCCTAAATTCGAAAAGCCAGAAAATCGAAAATAGGAATGAAAATCGGAAAATTCGAAAGAACAAAAATCATAAAATTCTAACTAAGAATTACTAAGAATAACGATTATATTATAGGTATTGGAATTTCCTTTCAAATTTGGCTGTTAGTGAATGTAAGGAATACGAATTTATCCAAAGTTACAAATTATGCGAAATAACAAATGCCGCATCTAAACAAATGGAACAGAATTAATTAATAATAAATAATAATAATAAAACGTTTTTATTATTATTATTCATTATTATTAATTTGTTACATTCCATTCGTTTACATGCGGCATTCGTTATTTCGGATAATTCATAACTTTGGATAAATTCGTATTCGTTATGTTCACTAACAGCCAAATTTGAAAGGAAATTCCAATACCTATAATATAATCGTTAGTAATAGTTAAAGTATTATTAGTTAGTTATTATTTCAGATTTTCAAATTCAGTTTTTTTAATTTTCAGATTTTCGTTCTCATTTTCGAATTAACGAATTTCAAAATGTATGAATTTTGGGCTTTTCGTTCTTATTTTCAGATTTTTTAATCTTAGATTTTCGAATTTACGCATTTCAAATCTACGCATTTCAAATTTACGCATTTCAAATTTAAGCATTTACGGATTTACATATTCTCGAATTTCGAATTTACGAATAGTCGGAAAAATTTGTTAAATGGGTTTTCATTAGTTCGGATATTTCCGAATTAACGAATTGGACGAAATTCGTTAAAAAGCTAATTCGAAACGAAAGGAATTGCACATGTCTAGCAATGATCATTGGAGGGCAATGCTGGGTATACAATGTGCCCCTGTACCTTTAAGAAGGGGTGGGCTCATCTGCTATCCATCAAAATGCATGTGCTTCCACTGTGGAGCCTCTTAAAAGTTAGTGGTAGGACTACAGATACCAGGGTGCCTTGACGGGGCTCTGTAGCTTACGCATGTATTTGCAAATGTGTGCAGACTAAACCCCTGTTTTTAACGCCTACTGTTAGACAGGACAATTCGGTTGGTCACAGGCTGGTCGGTAAGTGAGCTTGGAATTTTCCTTGGCCTTTTTCTAACATATGTTGCCTGCCAATGCTCCTTGCTGCAAAGCCCAGTTATAGGTGGGGGCAGTGGCTTACCTTTTTGTGTTGAGATGTGGAAGGCTGTTTTTTTTTCGAAAGACTCTGCTTCTTCTCTCTTTGCTCTAAATGGTCAAAGTGACTGAGGGTCTTTAATAAATAAATGCCAACAGAGCTATACTGATTGTCTTGTTGGAATAAATAAAGTATAATACGAGTATTGAAATCGTTTTTCTGGAATAAATGCTGCTCTAGGCTCCCTGCATAGCTTTCCTGTCCCAAAGACAACAGGAGGTTAGAGGAAATCTCCCTTAGACTGGTGTCCCTACTGGAAGATTCCTGCTCACCTCTTGTTTTGGGGACAACGCTAACATTGTAGATTTCCCTTGACTGTCTTGGTGACTATGGTCACCAGCAGAGATAAGCTGGGTTCGGTCCAAAACTCAGTTTGTCAGAACCCATGGGAAGGTATCACACAAACGCATCCCATTGGCCCAGTTAGAATGCCATGGTATTCCTCTTCCTGTATTTGCACATACACAAAGGGATAGGAAAGCTCATGATGTCATTGACCTAAAATGACCGCATGGCCATAATAGGCCAATGGCATTGACACTCTTCCTGCAGCTAGAGCAGCAAACAAGACCATGATTGGTGTCATCTAACTGGCTCTACCAAGTGGAAATGGCCACAGAACAAGGCTTGCACCATCAAATTGGAGGTCTAGGCTCCCTCTATCACTTTCCTGTCCCGAAGACGTGACAGCAAGTTAGAGGAAATATCCCAAAATGAGAGTATTGCCCAAAATGAGAGAACTTCCAGTGGGGACTAGTGTCCCCACTGGAAGATTTCCACTCACCTCTTGTTTTGGGAACGCTAACATTTTATATTTCTCTTGACTTTCACAGTGACTATGGTCCCCAGCAGTTTGTCGGAACCCATGGGAAGGTATCACACAAACGCATCCCATTGGCCCAGTTAGAATGCCATGGCATTCCCATTCCTGCAGCTAGGGCAGCCAATAAGACTTTTGGTGTCATCCACCTGGCTATACCAAATGGAAATAGTTACATAGTTTGTAAAGTTCAATAAAGACACCAGTCAGATGAAAATTGTGATGCCTTTAGACATGGTCAGCAATTTAGGGAGTTTCCTATAGGTTTTGCTGAATGGTCCCAGAACAATGGGCACCATCAAATTGAGATCTAGGCTCCCTACATTGCTTTCTTATTCCAAAGACATGACAGGAAATTCCTTTCTTAGACTGGTGTCCCAACTGGAAGATTTTCATTTACCTCTTGTTTTGGGGACAGCGCTAAAATTTTAGATTTCCCTCGACTTGGTGACCAGCAGCGATGAGCTGAGCTTGATCAAAACCCATAGGAAGTTCACTCCATTGTTGACCATGTCTGAAGGCATCACGATTTGCTTTGAGGCTCCATTCACACTTGAGCATTTTGTAGCTTGTAGCTCGAAGCTCAAAAACGCTCGACAAGCAAGAACCTATTGTTTTCAATGCACCCTTATTCACATCCGAGCGCCCTGTTGCTTGTAGCAAAACGCCTGTCACTCAAAACAGTACACAAGCTACTCTTCAGGAAGAATTGAGCATTTTTGTCCCCATAGACCCCAATGAAAATGTCTGAAAAGGGCGTCATGAGCTTTTTTCAAGCATTTTGTTGTTTGTTTTCTGCTCAAACAGCAGCTCTCTGCCTCTTTTTCAGCAACACTTCACACCTTTTAGTTGAAAAACGCCTGAAAAAGCAAACAGAAATATTCTGCTCCAATAAACGCTCAAAAACGCTTACTACTGAGCGTTGCATTTTTGAGAGTTTTTTTTTTGTTTTTGTACAGGGTTTTTAAAGTGTTTTTTGAGCTTTGGCGTTTTTTATTAGGCAGGAGAGAAAAATATCATCTATTTCATTTGCTGCTGTGTTTTTCAGGTTTTTATCCACTTTTATTTATTATTTATTTATTATTACTTTTTTTTTTTTTTGTAAGGGGTTGAAGGCTAGGGGTTAATTTATTTTATTTACTTATTATTTATTTTGTAAGGTTAAGGGTTAGGGTTAGGCATTAGGGTTATTAGAGCTAGGGGATGGGGTTATTTTATTTATTTTTATTTATTATTATTTATGTATTATTAATTCATTATTATTATTTATTTTTATTTAACCGGTTCAATACAGGGCATTTTCACCACCCTTCCTCCCCAGGCCAATTTTTAGTTTTCAGCGCTGTCGCACTTTAAACGACAATTGCGCGGTCGTGCGACGTTGTACCCAAAAAAAATTGAGGTCCTTTTTTCCCCACAAATAGAGCTTTCTTTTGGTGGTATTTGATCACCTCTGTGGTTTTTTTTTTTTGCGCTATAAACAAAAGAAGAGCGACAATTTTGAAAAAAAAACACAATATTTTTTACTTTTTGCTATAATAAATATCCCAATATAAAAAAAAAAAAAATGTTTCCTCAGTTTTGGCCGATACGTACTCTTCTACATATTTTTGGTAAAAAAAAAAAAAATTGCAATAAGCGTATATTGATTGGTTTGCGCAAAAGTTATAGCGTCTACAAAATACGGGATAGATTTATGGCATTTAAAAAATATATATTTTTTTTTTTTACTAGTAATAGCGGCGATCGCAATTTTTTTCGTGACTGCGACATTATGGCGGACACATCGGACACTTTTGACACATTTTTGGGACCATTCACATTTATACAGCGATCAATGCTATAAAATTGCATTGATTACTGTGTAAATGTGACAGGCAGGGAAGGGGTTAACCACTAGGGGCACACAAGGGGTTAATTATGTTTCTTAGGGGAGTGATTCTAACTGTAGGGGGAGGGGACATATAAGGGGAGGAGACCGATCATCCTCACAACTGACAGGACGTGGATCTGTGTGTTTACACACACAGATCCACGGTCCGGCCCGGTTAACGGGCAATCGCGGGTGCCCGGCGGACATCGCGGCCGCCGGGCACACGCACCGAGCACGCGCGCGCCCCCTAGGCGGCCAGGAAGCCCAGGTCGTCATATGACGTCCACCCAGGATGGGAGATCCCATCTGTGGACGTCATTTGTCTATGGCTGGGTAGGGAAGTGGTTAATTATTGCATTTTCCATGCATTTATATGGAACTTTCTATGAACAAACAATGCTTCAAAAAACACACCAATATGCCCAATTCCAGCTACAAAAAAAGCTCCAGAACTTTGAGCTTCAGACATTTAGCTTCAGGCGACTTGTAGTGGAGATGTCCATAGATCTCCATAGAAAATAATTGATTTTTTTTCTCCTCCAGCATTTTGGAGCTTCGAGCTTCCAGCTACAAAATGCTGAGGTATGAATGAGGCCTTAGGTGCGAATGTAGCCTGAACGGATGGACCAAAAGGCATGCAAGTTAACTGGAAAAGGACTATGGGGTGGAAAAAAAAAAATGGGGAAGACAGAATCTGGAACAGCTATGTATAGCAACCAATAAGCCTCTATCATCGACTTGTTCAGTTTAGCTTGAAATGAAAGATAGGAGCCGATTGGTTGCCGTGAACAACTGCTTAAGATTCTGGTCGATCCCGGAAAATCCCGGAAAATCCCCACTTTATATGTCCCGTGATATAATTGTAGTGTAGCGTATTTACAGAATATTACCATTCCTTGGGTGAGGCTCCATCCTTCTCTCCTGTCTTTTTCCTGCTGGGGTTCCCGCTCTCACCGGAGGGCTTCTTTTGTAGCATCTTCTCACCTTCTTCCTGTAACACTTTAAAGAGGAGACCCCTTTGGTTCCATGGCACATAGGTTTTAGTTGTAAGGAAAGTCTCATCCAGTTTGAGTTTGCAAGCTGTAATGTAGTCCAGGGCGGTCAGATACGGGCTACCACTTATCATTCGGACCAGCGCTCTCCCGCAAAGAGCCTTGACGCAACTGGATGGATGAGGCGACTCATCCTCTACAATCTTCTGAAAGTCCTTCAAGGCCTGCTGGTGCTCATTGATGTGGAATTGACAAAAGCCTCGTAGAACGTATAAGGTGTTCTGATAGGTCTTCTTTTCTGAGTTAAGCAGCTGGTTACAGATGCCCAGGCAGGTTCGGAAATCTCCAGCTAAAAGTTTGCAGTCCGCCAACCGGATGCTCATTTCACGTCTGCTATCCGGGCAGCACTGAATAAAAAACTCCAAAGCTTGCATAATCGGTAGGAGCAGGTCCGTGCCAATGTCAGATCTGAGCTCCGTATGAGCACGAACAGCTTCTCGATAGTCCCCAAATTCCATTTCAATGCAAGCCTTGGAACGCTCCATAACCCTGGCCACATCGGCCTTGGAAAAGATCTCTGTAAACCTTTTCCTGGCATGGATTTGGCTGATCCTGAAGGCCTCGGCCAAGTCTTGTACCATTTCCTTTGTCCTACAACCCAAAGAATAGTAGGCCGCGGCCCGATCTACGAGAAGACAAGATATTTTCTCCTCTTTGATCTTGGTTTCTAAAGACAAGGCCTCGATGGCTCTAGAATACACGGCTATGCATTCTTCAAATTTACATTCCTCAAATAAGTGAGCCGCTTGAGTCTTGCATATCTGGAGGTCATCGGGAGCCAAAGCAGCCAGAAAACTGTAACAATCGTGAAGCATAACTTTAATATTTCCTTCAGTGTTGTTATTTTCATAAGAGGAAATGTAGTCATGGAAAGCACGAATGACCTGAGGCAAATACTCTCTTTGTTTAGTGCAGATATGTTGCTTGGCCTCGTACTTGTACTTGGTGAACACTTGAACGTAATCAACAACCCCGTTTCTTGAGTGGGTTTGAGACAGAATCCATGCCAGACCTCGAGTTAGCAACAGTTTGGAGGAATGTTGGGGGTGGGCGTTCAACAGAGAGTTGCACCTGCTGACCACCTCTTCGTAGCGCCCACTCTTAAGGAACACACCCATTTTAAACAGAGAGGATGCCAAATTATTGGGGCAGAGCGTAGAAAGGAACACTGCCGCGATCCCGGGATTGAGTGACACAACGGCCATGCCATCACACTTTATTTTTGGTATTTCGGCATCCCCTAAACACCATTTTTCCAGAGTATTAATAATTTCCTGGTACTGCCCATCATCCAGGGATCTGACTCTCTGAAGTGCAACGGGGGCATTACAACTAAATGCTGCCATGAAGAACGCAGAAGCCAAAGAGAATTCCTCGTGGGTGAGATGTTGGTTGGCCTCTCGACATAATTGGCTGGGGACGTCTAGGCCAGACATCTTCAGGGGATGGTCTGCTAATGAGATGGATATAAAAAGGTCTTCATTCTCCACTTATATGGGGCCAGACCTGCAAAATAAAGGGAAATACATCAAAATAGATAATACAGGAACAATGCTAAGAGATATTGCTACAGAGTATTATTTAAGTTTCAGTAGTCAAAATTTTCTGCCTTTGAAATAAACAATATATTTTAGAAGTGTGGCATCACTATTCCTCAATAGTTGTTGGTTAATTTTATATATTTATTGTTGACGGTGTTCACATTTAGGAACTAATGTTTTATATTTTTATGTAAAAAAATGTAAAGTACTTGGCGCATGTATGTCACTATGTTTGCAAAGCATGATGAGCTTTCTAATAAGAAAACCAAACACCGTGCAAGCAGAGAGACAGGTGAGTACTTTGTTCCTGTTCTTTCTGAATTGTTTAACAACCACTTGCTTACCGGGCATTTATACCCTCTTACTGCCCAGGACAATTTTCAGCTTTCAGCGCTGTCGCCCTTTGAATGACAATTGCGCGGTCATGCAACACTGTACCCAAACACATTTTTTATCATTTTTTTTTCAAACAAATAGAGCTTTCTTTTGGTGGTATTTAATCACTGCCGGGGTTTTTATTTTTTGCTAAAGAAACAAAAAAAAGACCAAATTAAAAAAAAAAAAAATCTCCAAACATTTTTCATAGTTTGTTATAAACTTTTGAAAACAGGTCATTTTTCTCCTTCACTGATGTGCACTGATGAGGCGGCACTGATGAGGCGGCACTGATGGGCACTGATGAGGCTGCACTGATAAGTGACACTGATGAGGCGGCACTGATGTGCACTGATAAGGCGGCACTGATGAGGCTGCACTGATAGATGGCACTGATGAGGCGGCACTGATGAGGCGGCACTGATGAGGCGGCACTGATGGGCAATAATAGGTGACACTGATTAAGGCTGGATTCACACCTATGCAGTTTTAGTGCTTTTTGCATTTTGCAGATTTGCAATACAGTCCATTTAACATGATTTCCTATGGAACACGTTCTGCAGTGCAAATCTGCAAAATGCCAAAAGCACTAAAAATGCATAGGTGTGAATCCAGCCTAAGGGCAGGCACTGATGAGGCTGCACTGGTGGACACTGATAAGGCGGCACTGATGAGGCTGCACTGATGGACACTGATAGGTGGCTCCAAGGGGCACTGAGGTAGCACTGATAGGTGGCACGGATGGGCACTGATAGGCGGCACTGATAGGCTGATATTATGTTCCTTCCACTTCCAGAGTATGGCCCCAACAGTGCTCACTGGAACATTCAGAAGTTTAGAAATCCTTCTGTAACCAATGCCATCAGTATGTTTTTCAGCAATAAGGTTGTGAAGGTCTTGAGAGAGCTCTTTGCTTTTACCCATCATGAGATGTTTCTTGTGTGACACCTCGGTAATGAGACACCTTTTTATAGACCATCAGTTGAGACTGAACCAGCTGATATTAATTTGCACTGACAAGGGGCAGGATTGCTTTCTAATTACTGATAGATTTTAGCTGGTGCCGTGGCTTTGCATGCCTTTTTGCACCTCCCTTTCTTCATGTGTTCAATATTTTATCTCTGTGTCCTTCCATTTGATTACACATAACTTCTTTTGTGAACGTATTTGTTTTGGTATTTTGAATACATGGGTTGTTACCGACATGTGGTGAAAATTTCATGTGAATGGCACCTTTAGAAATATATTTACCTAGAAAAATGGTAACGTGTTCAATACTTATTTTACCCGCTGTGTATATATATATATATATATATATATATATATATATATATATATATATATATATATATATAGTGAAGTTTGTGGTACAGTCCACACCAAATAGTTCCATTTCAGGGCTTGTTGGCCACTTTTATTAACCATCAGCACCAAAGGACAGTGAATTCAGCTTCCCGGCTTATACATGCAACATTGCAAACAAAAATACCAAGGCACCTGGCTCTCTTTAGCAGCAGCACCACTGCTCAGGCTCCCATGTGGAGCCCTCCTGACTCCTGCCAGCGACCTCAGGCTCGGGTCTCTGGCTTTCTCAGTGCAGACCTGAACTCTCTGCCTGGACTCCTCGGGAGGGTGGAGCCCAGAACCATGGTCAGATGTCTACAAATAGCCCGGCACACACCTGACCAGTCAGTGTGCTGGTGGATCACAAAATCAGGACCCAGGGCTAGGGATTTCATGCCACCCGGATCGCTATGATATCCCCCGGGCTCCAGGTCCCAAAATGGATTTTCCTAAACAATGAGGAAACTGAAAAGCCAGTTTACTCCCACATAAGCAAATCCCATGGAGCCCCTCAACTAGGGTTGCCACCTCATTCCTTTAAAACCGAACACATATTAATTACACAGGTTCTGTGGCTGATTAAGGTGGTAATTAAACTCACTTGGTGCCTTATCTTCATTAAATTAGCCCCAGAACCTGTGTAAATCATATGTGGTCAGGTTTAAAGGGATGAGGTGGCAACCCACCTGGTTAAGAATCCTGCGTCCTTGCCCTGGTGGGTTACCACACTACCACAATATATATATATATATATATATATATATATATATATATATATATATATATATATATATATATATATATATATATATATATATACATACACACACACACACACACACACTTAAAGTGGCTATAAACCCTTACATACATTACCAAAAGTATTGGGACACCTGCCTTTACACGCACATGAACTTTAATGGCATCCCAGTCTAATGCCCCGTACACACGGTCGGATTTTCCAACGGAAAATGTGTGATAGGACCTTGTTGTCGGAAATTCCGACCGTGTGTAGGCTCCATCACACATTTTCCACCGGATTTTCCGACACACAAAGTTTGAGAGCAGGAGATAAAATTTTCCGACAACAAAGTCCGTTGTCGGAAATTCCGATCGTGTGTACACAAATCCGACGCACAAAGTGCCACGCATGCTCAAAATAAATAAAGAGATGAAAGCTATTGGCCACTGCCCCGTTTATAGTCCCGACGTACGTGTTTTACGTCACCGCGTTCAGAACGATCGGATTTTCCGACAACTTTGTGTGACCGTGTGTATGCAAGACAAGTTTGAGCCAACATCCGTCTGAAAAAATCCTAGGATTTTGTTGTCGGAATGTCCGAACAAAGTCCGACCGTGTGTACGGGGCATAAGTCCGTAGGGTTCAATATTAAGTTGGCCCACCCTTTGCAGATGGCCCCTTCCTGTTCCAACATGACTGCGCACCAGTGCACAAAGCAAGGTCCATAAAGACATGGATGAGTGTGTTTGGGGCGGAGGAAATGGATTGGCCTGCACAGAGTCCTGACCTCAACACCTTTGGGATGAATCTGAGCGGAGACTGTGAGCCAGGCCTTCTCGTCCAATATCAGTGCCTGACCTCACAAATACGCTTCTAGAAGAATGGTCAAACAATCCCATAGACACACTCCTAAACCTTGTGGACGGCCTTCCCAGAAGAGTTGAAGCTGTTATAGCCAGGGTCGTCTTAATAGCATCGTGGGCCCCTGGGCAAAGTAATGCTCTGGGGCCCCTACAATGGAGACAGCGCAGGTAAATAGACATCAAGCAGGTAGGGGGCAGACAAGCTGAGCTTCCCCTTTTGGGTGGAGCTCCGCATTAATTACATGAACAATCATTCTGTACAGCAAAGAAACAAAATACTACATACATAAAGTAACAAAGCTGTCCTGTGCATATAATATATCTGCTAGATTGATGCTCAGGACAGTTGTAACAAGTATAGACACCACCGCCAATAAAAATCATGAATCACCATCCAGCCTGGCAGGGCCTCAGATACCCCCAACAATGCAGAGCCGGTACAGGGGGGGGGGGGGGGGGAGGCAGATGCCCTGGGCCGTACAATTTATTGGGGTGGGGGGCGCAGTGAAGTGTTCTGCCCTTCGCAGACGCCGTCACTAGTTTGCTGGGACCGCGGGTTTCCCCAGCAACCAGTAATGCTGCGTGTGTGCGCCCGCCCCCTGCCCCTCACCGCAGGCCTTGCAGACGAAGACGAGCTCGCACTCACGGGCCGCAAGTAGGGGCATGACGTCACGTGCGCGCCCGCCCCCCCTGCTACTCACGGTTCCCGGGTCCTGGCTCAGGCTCTCCATATCTAGCAGTTTCCACAATCCGCCCCTTCAGTATTTCAGTTGTGCGGCGTGCCCTCCTGCATTCAAGGTATGTGGGCCAACTAGTGATCACTAATGGCTGGGCATAATTTTATTGTGTACACTGCTCTGCATATTTTGTTAAAGGTCGCGCTGATGGGCACCTTTTTTTTAGGTTAAGGGGCACTCTGATAACAAACAAATTTTATTTTAAGGGGAACGCTGATGGGTATATTTTTAGTGTGCACACTGATGGGCATATTTTCTTAAGGGGCACACTGATGGACACATTTTGTTGTGCCCATCAGAGTGCCCTTTAACATAAAATGTGAACATCAGCGTATACATTAAAAATATACCCATCAGCGTTCCCCTTAAAATAAAATGTGCCCATCAGAGTGCCCCTTAACAGAAAAGGTGCCCAACAGCGTGACCCTTATTTTATGTTAAGGGGCACGCTGATGGGCACATTTTATGTTAAGGGGCACTCTGATGGGCACATTTTATGTTAAGGGGCACTCTGATGGGCATATTTTATTTTGAAGAGCAACACTGATGGGCACATTTTGTATTAAGGGGCACTCTGATGGGCAGTTTTTACCTTAGGGGGCACGTTTTGTTGTGCCCATCAGATTGCCCCTTAATATAAAATGTGCCTATCAGATTGCCCCTTAACATATCCCCCCAGATATCCCGCCAGCACTCTGACCCCTCTACAGTCCTGATATCCCTCCAGCACTCTGACCCCTCTACACCCCAGATATCGCCGCAGCGCTCCGGCCCCACCCCTTTCTACTGGCTGTGAAATAATAGGAATTGTTCTGCACAGCACAACGCATCTCTGCCAGCCTGCCTCCCCTGTCTATCCATCACTCTCAGTGCCAATATGGGGCCCCCAATTTCCAGGCAGCGTGGGCTCAGGGAGCATCTTCTGTGGGGAAAGTGCAGGGGCCCCCCATGCAGCTGGGGCCCCTGGGCCCCCTTAAAGCGGGGCGCCGCCGAAAGAAAATTTTTTAAAAGTCAGCAGCTACAAATACTGCAGCTGCTGACTTTTAAAACATGGACACTTACCTGTCCAGGGCGCCCGCGATGTCAGCACCCGAGGCCGAAGCGTCTCTCCGTCCTCGGGTGCTGCCGCCTCCATCTTCGGTAAGGGAATCAGGAAATGAAGCCGTGCGGCTTCACTTCCCGGTTCCCTACTGCGCATGCGCGAGTCGCGCCGTGCAATACAAATGCTCCCTGCTGCCTCTGGGACCCGTGTGTGTTTCCCAGCAGGCAGCGGGCGGGAGCAGGAAGTGGCGTAAATAACCGCAGATTCTGCGGCTATTTATGCCGGAAGTGGGTACAGATACCTGTAATATACAGGTATCTGTACCCCCCTCCCCCCTGAAAGGTGCCAACTGTGTCACCGGAGGGGGGGAGGAATCTGATTAGTGGAAGTTCCACTTTTGGGTGGAACTCCACTTTAACATACAATTTGCCCATCAGAGTGTCCCTTAATATAAAATGTGTCCATGGGCAAATTTTATGTTAAGGGACACGCTGTTGGACAAATTTTCTGTTAAGGGGCACTCTGATGGGCAAATTTTATGTTAAGGGGAACTCTGATGGGCATATTTCATGGTAAGGGGCACACTGATGGGCAAAATGTTAAGGGGCACGTTTTGTTGTGCCCATCAGAGTGCCCCTTAATATAAAATGTGCCCATCAGGGTGCCCCTTAACATAAAATTTGCCCATTAGAGTGTCCCTTAACATAAAATGTGCCCATCAACACACTGATTCTTTCTTAAAAACAGGGGGGGGGGGGCGCAGTTTGCCATCTTCGCCCTGGGCACCAAATGGCCTTGTCCCAGCACTGCAACAATGTAACCCCTCTACATCTTATATAAATCCACCGGACCAACCAACCCACACACACCAGGTTTCCCTCTAAAATTGTTTTCCTGTTACCACCTCCACACCCCCTGGAGTCTCAACCCCAAATAAATAACTCCTCAGCACTATGACCCCTCTACACCCCAGATATCCCCCCCCAGCACTCTGATCCCTCTACACCCCAGATATCCCCCCCCAGCACTCTGATCCCTCTACATCCCAGATATCCCCCCAGCACTCTGATCCCTCTACACCCCAGATATCCCCCCCCAGCACTCTGATCCCTCTACACCCCAGATATCCCCCCCCAGCACTCTGATCCCTCTACATCCCAGATATCCCCCCAGCACTCTGACCCCTCTACACCCCAGATATCCCCCCAGCACTCTGATCCCTCTACACCCCAGATATCCCCCCAGCACTCTGACCCCTCTACACCCCAGATATCCCCCCAGCACTCTGATCCCTCTACACTCCTGATATCCCCCCAGCACTCTGATCCCTCTACACTCCTAATATCCCTCCAGCGCTCCGGCCCCGCTGGCTGTGAAATAATAGAAATCATTCTGCACAGCACAACGCACCTCTGCCAGCCTGCCTCCCCTGTGTATCCATCACTCTCAGTGCCATTATGGGGCCCCCAATTTCCAGGCAGAGTGGGCTCAGGGAGCATCTTCTGTGGAGAAAGTGCAGGGGCCCCCCATGCAGCTGAGGCCCCTGCCGCCCCCCCCCTTTCGGGCTGCCCGTTAAAGTCTATTAAGGGCACCAGTGCCCTTAGAAAAGATGGACGTGAGCCGCCCACTACTGCGCATGCAAGCGTTCCGAAGCCGGCCGGGCTCCGGAAAGCTCGTATGCACTCGGCCGGGCGGTGCATGCGCAGTAGCGTGGTTGCACCGCCCGGCGCCATTTTTGAAAAGATCGAGAAGTAATGTCAGCAATGCGGCGGTGGGGGAGAGAGATGACATTTCTCATTGCCCGCAACGCTGTTCCGCCCTCCTTCATCTGGTGGTAGCCAGGCAGCGTAGCAAGTGACATCAACATCTGGTGGCAGCCAGGCAGCGTGGCAAGTGACATCTCCATCTGGTGGCAGCGTGGCAAGTGACATCTCCATCTGGTGGCAGCGTGGAAAGTGACATCTCCATCTGGTGGCAGCGTGGAAAGTGACATCTCCATCTGGTGGCAGCCAGGCAGTGTGGCAAGTGACATCTCCATCTGGTGGCAGGCAGCGTGGCTAGTGACATCTCCATCTGGTGGCAGGCAGCGTGGCTAGTGACATCTCCATCTGGTGGCAGGCAGCGTGGCTAGTGACATCTCCATCTGGTGGCAGCGTGACAAGTGACATCCCCATCTGGTGGCAGCGTGGCAAGTGACATCCCCATCTGGTGGCAGCGTGGCAAGTGACATCCTCATCTGGTGGCAGGCAGCGTGACAAGCGATGGTGGCAAGTGACACGCTGAGGGCTCCCAATGATTCTCCATTATGGTGAGTTGAACTATTTAATTTTACATTACAATGTAATGATAGAAGTAATGTGTTTCAATCATGCTGACACCATACCAACATGGTGCTGGGGATGATTGAAGCACTAACACCAGCCATTGCCCTAAAAAATTGCCCGCCGAAAATCCTTACCCCTCGCGCGCTTACCCTGAAGTATTTTCAGTCTGTACAATTAAAGCCAGTACTTTTCATTGTTCTCATGTGTGGAGATATGTTTTTAAGTGATCTATTTTAGCAGTCATCGATAAAGAATGAGAATGGTGGTGTGTGTGTAGGGGGGGGCGGCAATGAAGGACCCGGCCTTGGGGCGGCAAAGGGAGTAAATCCGGGCCTGGGCCCCTGGGCAGTGCCCAGGTGTGCCCTCTCATTAGGATGGCCCTGGTTATAGCTGCAAAGGGTGGGCCAACTCAATATTGAACCCTACGGACTAAGACTGGGATGATCATGCCATTAACCCTTTTGCTGCCAGGTCTGTAAGTCATGACGGAACTGACAGCAGGGGGTTTAACACACAATATTGTGTGTGAAACTGACAGGTAGACTCCTGCCTTTTCGGGTCACAACAAAAAGCATTTGGGTGGCAGCGCTGCTTCCGGGCTCCGCTTGACCATCTGCGGGCCCAGGAGCGACATGGCAGGCCTCCCCTCCTTGTTGTGACCCGGCAAGAAACGTCTGTGACGTCACTTCCGGGTCAGCCCGACGCCACTTCCGGATCTGCCTCTCTGTGTCCCCGGCTAGCTCAGTCGAGAATTAATGTTTTGTAATGCGATCTGCATTGCAAAACATTCAGCGGAGTTCAAAAGACCCTGCATGTCTCATTAAAGAGAACCTGTCACCTAAAAAATCATCACAGGGGGACTGTTTGTCCCCTCTGTGATGGAAAAAAAAAAAAAGTTAAGTTAAAAAAAAACATTTTTTTTTTTGCAAAAAAAATTAAAGTGGAAAAAAAAAAAATGGAACTTCCGCTGATCGGATTCCCTCCCCCCCTCTGGTGTCACATTTGACACCTTTCAGGGGGGAGGGGGGAGCAGATGCCTGTCTAATCCAGGTATTTGCTCCCACTTCCGGGCATAGATTGCTGCAGGCTCCGCGGTGATCTACGCCATGTCTGGCCCCTCCTGCGCCCCGCCCCGCTGTCTTCTTGGAGACACACAGGTCCCAGAAGACAGCAGGGACCAGTGAGGACGCTTTACACCCAAGCACATGAGAAAATTGAGTACTGTCCGTGATACTCAATTGTCACCAACAGTACGCAACTCTCTCTGTCGCAAGTGCACTAAAACGGCTACACTCACTTCACCCAAGCACGTAAAATCCCCCCTCCTCCAAACAAAATATGAGGCCCCCCCTCCTCCACGTATATGTACGTACAAACGTAAACGCATGCATCGGGGGCGCCTACACGTGAAAACGTTGATACATGTTACATATCGCCGCACACGCCGGACTGAGAGCAATAATTCTAGCACAAGACCTCCTCTGTAACACTAAATTGATGACCTATAGGGGGCTTTTAAAGCTTCACCTATAGAAAATATAGGGGTACGGAAGTATGTCACCATTTCACGGGCACACACAAACTGTAAGGTTTGGCACGTTGGGTATCTATTTACTCGGCGCAACCTCGTCTTTTATATCTTACCAAAAATGTGGGTACTTTATTATGTTCGTTTGCCTTTACATTCACTTTAGTGTGTTTTTTACTGACATTTTGCATTTCCTAGACCTTTGCGGTAATATTGTGTGAAATTAAAAAAAAAAAAAAAAATGGAACTACCACTACATTTTACTCTCTAGGGTGTCTGCTTTCAGCAAATATATATACTGTTTTTGGGGTTTTATATTCATCTTTAGGGCTAAAATAATTTTTTTTAAATGTGTGTGCAAAAAAAAAAGTATGTAAAAATGACCCTGGCAGCAAAAAGGGTCATGTGCGTGTAAAGGCAGGCGCCCCAATACTTTTGGTAATATAGTGTATATATATATATATATATATATATATATATATATATATATAATATATATATATATATATATATATATATATATATATATATATATATATATATATTAAATTGGGGGGGGGGGGGTATCGTAATTTCTAGCAAAAAATACAGATTGTAATATGCAAACACAAAATGTAAAAATTGCCCTGGTAGGCAAATGGTCATTGACATAGTCCCATATAATTTGCCACTTAAAGGTCCAGCAGCACTGGAGCTTCTGAGGGCACAGCAATGTGATAGACTACTGAAGCAAAAAAACAAACAAAAACAAAACAAGAACAATAGTAAAACAATGTCTGTATAATCAACAAACTCCCACAAAAGCCAACAAGGAAACAATAAGAAGCAGCCTGATACATTGTATCTAAGTGTTACTCACATGCAGATCGCTAGGACTCTGGTGGTGAGGCTCCATGGCTGGTGCCCAGGGGTTGCTGCAATGTGGACTTTTATTAGAAGGTCTGTAGATGGGTCCTTCTGGGCAAATGGGTTCTGATAGCCTTACATGGGACAATGCAAGCTACAGGCAGCAGCTGCTGGGCACCGCCCCCCTGCTCGGTTGCCATAGTGACCATAAACACTGGTACAAGCTGCTGTAGAACACTCCCCACTGCTTGCAAAAGAATTCCACTGGGACAATGGAAGAGCTTTTGTGTCACAAGCCTAACACAATCTGGAGTTTTTTTTTTTTAAGTGTGAATCTTCAACAAAAAGCCAATCATTATCCTAATTTTATGATTCAGACTTTTTTCAATGATTATTTTTTTTTTAATTATTTTTAGACATAGACACTATATATATATATATATATATATATATATATATATATATATATATATATATATATAAATATAAAATATATATACATATGTATGTATATATATATATATATATATATACACATACATACATACATACATACACACACATATAATTTTTTTATTTATTTATTTTTTTACAAATGGGCTGTGTAATATTAAAATCAGAATAAAATAAATACAACAAATAAAATACATAAGAAAAGAATATATTAGAATATAAAATGTATGTTTTTGTTTACAAATGTGCATGTGTGATATTAAAATAAGAATATAATAAAAACACAAAATAATATAATATTTTAAAAGACTTTAAAAAATATCATTTATTTTTATACAAAAGGTTCCTTGGTGATAATAACACAAGAATAAGAAAAATACTTTAAAATACTTTCTAATCGAAAATTTTGAAAAAAGAAAACAAAACCGTTTTATAGTTTGTTATAAAATTTTGCAAACGGGTCATTTTACTCCTTCATTGATGTACGCTGATGAGGCGGCACTGATGGGCACTGAAAAGGCGGCACTGATAGACACTGATAGGTAGCACTGGTGGGCACAGATGAGGCGGCACTGATGAGGCGGCACTGATGGGCACTGAAAAGGCGGCACTGATAGACATTGATAGGTAGCACTGGTGGTGGGCACTGATGAGGCGGCACTGATGGGCACTGAAAATGCGGCACTAATAGACACTGATAGGTAGCACTGGTGGGCACTGATGAGGCGGCACTGATGGGCACTGAAAAGGTGGCACTGATAGACACTGATAGGTAGCACTGGTGGGCACTGATGAGGCGGCACTGATGAGGCGGCACTGGTGGGCACTGATGAGGCGGCACTGGTGGGTGGCACTGATGAGCGTCACTGGTGGGAACTGATAGGTGGCACTGAAGGGCACTGATAGTTGGAAATGGGTGGTACTGTGGGTGGCACGGATTTATGGCACGGATGGGCACTTACTGCTAGGTGACACTGATAGGCAGCACTGAAGATGAGGCACTGATGGGTACTAATGGGCAGTATTGATGGGCATTGATAGGTGTCACAAGTGGGCACTGGTAGGTGGCACTGGTGGGCACTGGTTGGCAGCAGTGCTATGCACTGGCACGTGGGACTGGTGGGCACTGGTTGGCAGCAGTGCTATGCACTGGCACGTGGGACTGGTGGGCACTGGCAGGCGGCACTGGTTGGCACAGATACTTGGGTGATGTCTCACCCTCTTCAGGACCACTGTCCCTCTGACAAAAGCCGGTGATCGGCTTTTTTTTTCCTGCCCACACTGTCAGCGCGAGCAGAAAAAAGCTGATTACCGATCTTGTGTTTACATCACGTGATCGGCTGTCATTGGCTCACAGCTGAACACGTGGTAAGGGGCCGGGATCTCATTGAGTCGGTGATCACAGAGCGCACCTCGTGCACCCCGCGGTGGGGGGGGGGGGGGCGCGCAGGCAGCTCATGCACGGGAGGACGGCCTCCCGGAAAGTAAGGTCCACGCTGTAGCCTTCATTCGGCTATAGCGCGGGCGGGATACGGTTAATGTCTAAACCACTGGCAACAAAAGTGAGTACACCCCTAAGTAAAAATGTCCAAATTGGGCCCAATTTGCCATTTTCCCTCCCCGGGAAATGTCATGTGGCTCGTTAGTGTTACAAGGTCTCAGGTGTGAACGGAGAGCGGGTGTGTTCCATTGGCTGTCCCGGATTCTGTGAGCTCCAGGTTTAGTAAATCCCCCCCCCCCCCCCCGGATTGTGCCTTTGAATATTCCTAGACCATAAACCCTCATTTTGTAGAACAGAGAAGCCCCGCCTTGAGTAAATGAAAAAAATGGCGTCATTATATAAACATTTTTATGCTATCTGTGAAAGTGCCTTCTAATTAAATGACAGGAGGGAGATTTTTTTCCTTGTAATGGACTCCGGTAAACGGGTGACATTTCCTGCAGCTGATTGGCCGGTAGTGCGAAGCACTTTATTAGTTGAGGGCGGCTAAGTACTGAATACTTTCTATGGGCTGAGCTCATAATCAGGAGACTTTCACAACATACACAGACTCTTTGATTGGACACGCCGGAGCTATGCAAGGAATGTGTTCATTAATTAGCCGTCCTTTGTGTGTTTTCTAGAAAAGTAATTAGGACACACGGTACAGTCTGCACTCATTTAACGGACATGTAAAAACTCAATGACTTCAAGGGCCCGCTCACACCATAGAAACGCAGTCTGGATGCGTTCCAGGCGCTTTTCTGCATGTGCATTTTTGGTGCGTTTTTGATGCATTTTTGGTGCGTTTTTGATGCAGTCCATTGCTTTTCCCCCCCTCTTTTTAAAATAAGGACAAGTGTGTTTTTGGTGCATTTAGGTGCGTTCCGGTGGGTTTTTGATTTACAGCGTTCCAGTACAGTCCAGGGCAGAAAAAATGCAGCATGTTCTACTTTTTTTTCTGGAACTGCAAGCACTGGTGTGAACTATGTCATTGAAAACCACATAACCAACTTTCTATGCATTTTTGATGCAGAAAAAAAAAACGCACTGGACTGCATGTGGTGTGAACTGGCCCTTAGTTCAGTAAAATGCCGTACATCATAAACCATTGTCATTTTTTAAGGACCAGTTCACACCACATGCAGTCCAGTGCGTTTTTTTTTTTTCTGCATCAAAAACGCATAGAAAGTTGGTTATATGGTTTTTAATGACATAGTTCACACCAGTGCGTTCCAGTTCCAGAACATGCTGCATTTTTTCTGCACTGGACTGTACTGGAAAGCTGTAAAACGCATCAAAAATGCACTGGAACGCACCTAAATGCACCAAAAACGCACTGCAACACCCTTGTCCTTATTTAAGGTTAAGAAAAAAGAGGGGGGGGAAGCACTGGACTGCATCAAAAACGCACCAAAAATGCATCAAAAACGCACATGTATAAAAGCACCTGGAACGCATCAAGACTGCGTTTCTATGGTGTGAACTATGCCATTGAAAACCATATAACCTACTTTCTATGCGTTTTTGATGCAGAAAAAAAACCGCACTGGACTGCATGTGGTGTGAACTGGCCCTAAAAGTAGAATACTTTTTTTTTTTTTTTTTTTAGGGCCAGTTCACACCACATGCAGTCCAGTGCGTTTTTTTTTTCTGCATCAAAAACCCCTAGAAAGTAGGTTATATGGTTTTCAATGGCATAGTTCACACCAGTGCGTTCCAGTTCCAGAAAAAAAAAAAGTAGTTGCATTTTTTTCTGCACTGGACTGTACTGGAACGCTGTAAAACGCATCAAAAACACACCGGAACGCACCTAAATGCACCAAAAACGCACTGCAACACCCTTGTCCTTATTTAAAAAAAGAGGGGGGAAAAAAAGCACTGGGCGGCATCAAAAACGCATCAAAAACGCTTCAAAAAAGCCCTGGAACACATCAAAAACGTGCATGCAGAAAAGCACCTGGAACGCATCCGGACTGCGTTTCTATGGTGTGAACTGGCCCTTAATCTTTTTTTGCTGCTTTTCAGTGCTGCTGGTCTCCCAAGGCCTCTTTGCTGCCATTTCATACCTGCGGGCACCTAGCTTTTCTGAAGCTTGGTTCCCTGATGGTGACATGTCTGGGTAATGTGTGTTTGTAGTCTCCATCAGAAACCTGGGTGACAAATGACAATACAGGAGCACAACTGGGAAACCTTGTCACCCTATGACAGTGTGACCTGAGCAAGGATCGTCATGGTGGCTTCACCGACTATCGCTTTATTGAAGGCTGCAGATTTAAAAATATTGAAATTTATTTTGAAGGCCCCGGGAAAAGATACAGACAATCATCCATACGCAGGGCCCCTCGTTAACCACTAAAGGACCGGAAGGATTTGCCCCTTTGATGACCAGGCAATTTTTATGCGATACGGCACTGCGCCGCTTTAACTGACAATTGCGCGGTCGTGCGACGTTGTACCCAAACAAAAATTTATGTATTTTTTTTTCCCCCACCCCAAAAAATAGAGCTTTCTTTTGGTGGTATTTGATCACCTCTGCGGTTTTTATTTTTTGCGCTATAAACAATAAAAGAGCGGCAAAAAAAAACAATAATTTTTTTACCGTACTTTATGCTACAATAAGTATCCAAAAAAAATAATTTAAAAAAACCCCCAAATTTCTTCATTAGTTTAGTTCATTATGTATTCTTCTACATACTTTTGGTAAAAAAAGAAAAAGATCGCAATAAACGTATATTGATTGGTTTGCGCAAAAGTTATAGCGTCTACAAAATAGGGGATAGATTTATGGCATCTTTATTATTTATTTATTTTTTACTAGTAATGCGAATTTTTAGTGGGACTGCGACATTGCGGCGGATAGTTCAGACACTTTTGACACTTTTTTGGTGACCAGTGACTTTTATACAGCGATCAGAGCTAAAAATAGCCACTGATTACTGTATAAATGTCACAGGCAGGGAAGGGGTTAACACTAGGGGGGCGATCAAGGGGTTAAGTGCTCCCTAGAGAGGTGTTTCTAACTGTGGGGGGAGTGTAGTGACTGGAGGAGGAGAGAGATCGCTGTTCCTGATCACTAGGAACAGCAGATCTCTCTCTACTCCCCTGACAGAATGGGGATCTGTCTGTTTAGTTTGACAGATCCCCGTTCTGGCTCTCTGAGGAGCGTTCGCGGGTGGCCGGCGGACATCGCGGCCGCCGGCCACGTGCATTGGCTCTGGCGTCGAGTGCCCCCTATAGATCTGAAAGCGGCTGATGTACGCCTACGGCGATTCGCGCAGCCGTGCCAACCTGTCGCAGCATAATGACAAGCGGTTAATATTGATTGGACCCTGGGCAAACATTTTCTTTGGCCCTCCCAAATCCACTTATCAACTATGTGCGAGCAGTGCAGGCTCAAGGGGAAGCTGCCTTGGGCCCAAAAACAATGACTGGGCCCGGGGCAGCTGCCCCTTTTGCCCCTGTGTTAAAGACGGCCTCGTCCATATGAACACTTGTGGTATGAACAATGTCCCCCATCAACATTACCTCTCTTGATAAAAAAATAAAATGCTGACTGCAAGGTAGGGGCAGAAGCGCCCAGTCTAGTTGCCCAAGCTGGCCAGTAGATGTTACCATAGTCAGGGTTGGAATCCTGTAGTGAACATATGTCAAACACGAGGTCCCCGTGCCAAATCCGGCCCCGCCAATTCTTCCCCAGGCCCAGGCTCGTAACCCCTAAGATGTCCAGAAATACACACCAAGCCTGGTGGGATGGCAACCCGACAGGGAACACACAGGATGTAACAGCGAGGTGTCAGTGGATGGCAGTCTAAGGGAGGCCAATGTGGCCTGGCTGGTCCATACCCAAAGGAGGAGGTTTCCAGGAAGGATAGCGTGTCCCTGTACTTTCCCTACTCCTCCGGAACCATTCCCTGGTGCTAAGTGCTGTCCCTGACAGGCAGATATCTTGTCCCTACTTTGCCATTCACATAATGCGTGCCAAGCCTGGGTCCAAGGGACTTAAGCTTAGACTCTGAATGACCCAAGATGGCCACCAAAGTCACATGGGGTGCCAGCATCTAATCAGATAGCTGCCCCCTAGTGACCGAGGAACCCATAGCGAGGAACAGGTTTATCTTGACTTCCTCTCCCTTTGCAATGCTTCCGTTGAGCGCCACCTGCAGTGGGCAAAAAAGACTGCACCCGCCCACAAGTGGAGGGATTGGCAAAGAGGGTTGGAGGACAATGAGTGGTTAGTAAGGTGGATGAATCTGGCAGTAGTATTCATGATAAATTGAATGGTGGGTAACCTGTGTAGAGGTGGGCCAACGAGGAGGGAGATGAAATAATCAAATGTGAGAGATAAGAAGGGAGTAAATTATTAGGCCCCATTCACAATTGTGCAACTTGTCCATGCAACTTTGGACATCAAAGTGGCATGATAAGTCGTTCCTCGTGTTTTCCAATGATAACCATTCATATTTGTGCAAGTTAAAGTTGCAGCAACCTCAAAGTAGTCTATCCACTACTTTGGTCCGAC
This sequence comes from Lithobates septentrionalis, assembly GCA_037952835.1. Classification (NCBI taxonomy): domain Eukaryota; kingdom Metazoa; phylum Chordata; class Amphibia; order Anura; family Ranidae; genus Lithobates; species Lithobates septentrionalis. The sequence continues at coordinate 28,443 of JBBDGP010005400.1, forward strand.
TTTCATACAACTTGAGGGTTATAGCAGTGGCGGCCTGTCCATTAGGGGCGCCCGGGCCCCGCTCCCTCTCTCCAGGCCACCCCCTATATGGTAAAGGATAGATTCATGTGTAGCGTAGATCCATGGGCACCATGGCCATCCCCTATTCATGCGTCCGGGCCCCTTTTGGGTCACCGGGCGGATGAATTACCGCAGCGGGGGTGTTTTCTTTTTTTTTGGAAGCACCTGATTAGAGCCAGAGGCTCTAATAGGCTTCAAAATTGGGTGGGCTCGGGTCGCAGAGCATGTGACCTTGAGCCCACTCAGGTGTGTTACTACAGCGAATGAATATTTGCTGTTGAAACAGCGATCCTCAATCCGGCCAATCTGAAGCGGGTGTGAGACCCGTTTTCCGATTGGCCGAAAAGAGAAGACTCCCTATTGGCTGTCGAGGAGGAGGGAGGAAACGGAAGCCACTGCCGCAAAGAGCAGAAGAACAAGAAGCTGCCGGTGATGGAGAACGGGAGGCCACCACCGCCGAGCAGGGGGAAGTCACCGGTGATGGGGTAAGTGCTCTTGACTGACCAACTAACCCGGTGGGGAAGGGGGGTGGCATACTGTTTGCGGCCCCCCAAAAAAATGTTCCCACCAGTCGCCACTGGCTTATAGACTTCAATGTTAACCCTCAAAAGTTGCATGAAAGTTGTACCTGAATGTTATACAATGCAACAGTTGTGCAAACAGTTGTCCATTATCACTGGTCAAAGCCAAAGTTGTATCCAAGTTGCACCCATCCAAAGTTGCATCGAAGTTGCACAAAAGTTAATTCAAAGTTGCACTCCAAAGTTGGCGCAACTTTGGAGTGGTACAAGTGTGAATGGAGCCTAATGCCGCGTACACACGAGGGGACATTACGGCGGACTTTGCCCGGCGGACTGGATTTCGTCGGACAATTCGATGTGTGTGGGCTCCAGCGGACTTTGTTTTCTCAAAAGTTGGACGGACTTAGATTTGAAACTTGTTTAACCGCTTGCCGACCGCCGGCTGTCAATTGACGGCCAGGCGGCGCGGCTCTCGTTGCGGGAGGGCGTCATATGACGGTCTCCCATTTAAACAGGGAATGCGCGCGATCGTGCGCGCGCATCCCTGTTCCTTCGGTGGCGGCGTGTCACGGAGACACCGCTCGCCGCCGAGGGGGGTGAACAGCCATTGGACATGGCTGTTTACCATGTGATCGGCCGTGATGAAGTCACGGCCGATCACAAATAGGTCCACCCCATTGTGCACGGCGCATGCGCGCGATCGCGAGCGCGCTGCGCGTGCACGTCGGTGACGGAGTGTTCCCGGGAACACTACTCCTCACCGACGCCGGTAAACAGCCATTGGCTGGCTGTTTACCCACGTGATCGGCTGTGATCCATTCACAGCCGATCATAAATGTAAACACAGAGCGGTAACTAGCTGTTACCAGCTCTTCTCTCCTCACACACCGTTTCCAGTGTGAGGAGAGAAGAGCCAGAAGCAGTGAGTTACCGATCTGTGTTCTGTAGTGTCTGCACCAACACCACACCTGTCCCATCGCCCCCCCCAATTGTCATCTGTCACCCAACAGTCACCAGTGTAACCCAATAAAGTGCACCTGTCACATAAGGGACTGCCATCAGTGACCATCAGCGGTGCACCTGTCACCCGTCACCCATCAGTGACCGCCAGCCGTCACCCGTCACCCATAAGTGACCGCCAGCCGTCACCCGTCACCCATCCGTGACCGCCAGCCGTCACCCGTCACCCATCCGTGACCGCCAGCCGTCACCCTTCAGTGACCGCCACCCGTCACCCATCAGTGACCGCCACCCGTCACCCGTCACCCATCAGTGACCACCAGCCGTCACCCATCAGTGACCGCCAGCCATCACCCGTCACCCATCAGTGACCGCCAGCGGTGCACCTGTCACCCGTCACAAATCAGTGACCATCAGCGGTGCACCTGTCACCCGTCACAAATCAGTGACCATCAGCGGTGCACCTGTCACCCGTCAGCCATCACCCGTCACCCATCAGTGACCGCCAGCCATCACCTGTCACCCATCAGTGATCGCCACCCGTCACCCATCAGTGACCGCCAGCCATCACCCGTCACCCATCAGTGACCGCCAGCCATCACCCATCAGTGACCGCCAGCCATCACCCGTCACCCATCAGTGACCGCCAGCCATCACCCGTCACCCATCAGTGACCGCCAGCCATCACCCGTTACCCATCAGTGACCGTCAGCCATCACCGATCACCTGTCATCTTTTAGTGACCGTCACCCATCACCAGTAACTGTCCGTGGCCTGTCACCCATCAGTGACCATCGCCTGTCACACCGTCATCACCAATCAGTGAACGTCAGCTGCCACCTATCGCACAGCCCATCAGTGACCGTCACCTGCCACCTGTCACAACGCGTCATGTCCAAAAGAGTATTCAGCAGTGAGGAGGCGTTCCAGATCCTCTCCATGACCGATGAGAGCAATGGGGAGTTCTCATCAGATTCTAATTTGGATTCTGATTCAAGTTCGGCATTTGAACCAAATAGTGAATCGGCAAATGATTCGGAGGAAGAATGGGTCCCTCCCAAAAGGGCATAGCACTCTGGAAACCAGGATTATATTCCCAGGCCCAGTACCAGCGCTGCCACCACCAATATGCCCCAGGAACAAATTCCCAGGCCCAGTACCAGCGCTGCCGCCAGCGTTAGGCCCCGGGAACAAATGCCCAGTACCAGCGCTGCCACCACCAATAGGCCCCAGGAACAAATTCCCAGGCCCAGTACCAGAGCTGCTGCCAGCGTTAGGCCCCGGGAACAAATGCCCAGTACCAGCGCTGCCGCCGGCGATAGGCCCCAGGAACAAATGCCCAGACCCAGTACCAGTCCTGCCACATCACGCCTGAGTACCAGCACAGGAAATTCCAATCCAACTACTGGAGTGTCACACCCCCCAAGAGCCAGGGCCTCTAAATACATGCCAGATGGTCTTGCCAACCCAATATGGCTGCCTTCCAACTCGGCATCGCCAATTATTCCCCCGTTCACAGCACTGCCAGGTGTGCAGACCAACACCCAAAATTTCTCAGAGATTGATTTCTTTTATATGTTTTTGCCCGACACTATGCTGCAATTTATTGTGGACCAGACAAATTTGTATGCCCAGCAATATATTGCCAACAACCCCCAATCATCCTATGCCCGTCCTTTTGAGTGGAGAGATCTGAATTTGGAGGAATTCAAAGTGTTTATGGGCCTCACCCTAAACATGGGGATTACAAAAAAAAATGAAGGACATGCCTATTGGTCCACCCACCCCATCCACAGTATGCCCATTTATTCTGCCCTAATGACAAGGTCCCGATCAGGGGCGGACTGACCATTTGGTCACTCGGTCGCCGACCGAGGGCCCGCCGTCAGGAGGGGCCCCATGAGTGGCTCAGTCAGCAGCAGAAAAAAGCCGCCCGCCGCACCGCACGAAAACCCCGTCCTCCTGTCCTGGATTATTACTGCTCCCAGCGCCGCTGCCGAGCAGGGCTCGGCTTAGGCTGAGAGAGGCTCTGTCAGCAGGGAGGGGCGGGACAGGGAGCTCCACTGACGCTCTGACCCTGCCCTGCCACGCCCCTCCCCATGTAGTCTGAGTCTGTATCTAATTAGAGCGTCTCTCCTGCACTTTTGAGAGCTCCGCTCTGGACCACAAAAAGCCCCGCCCCCTTAACATCGAAAGCTCCGCCCCTACCGCAGAAAGCTCCGCCCCCTACCGCCGAAAGCTCCGCCCCCTACCGCCGAAAGCCCCGCCCCGGACCTCAGAGCGGGAGGTGAGCCCGACTGGTCAGGTAGGTCCTTCTGCCTACCATATATACCTGGACTGTAGACCCCTTTTTTTTGCTAAACCATCCCTGGAAATGTTGTTTACCCCCCTGTAAAGCTGTGCATTGCTGAAAGTTTAAAATTTAAAACTGGCTACCTGGTTATTTCCTATAGTCGCATCCCCAGTCTCTGGTTATTTCCTGTAGTCGCATTCGCAGTCTCTGGTTATTTCCTGTAGTCGCATTTGCAGTCTGGTTACTTCCTGTAGTCGCATTCGCAGTCTCTGGTTATTTCCTGTAGTCGCATCCCCAGTCTCTGATTATTTCCTGTAGTCGCATTCGCAGTCTCTGGTTATTTCCTGTAGTCGCATTCGCAGTCTGGTTACTTCCTGTAGTCGCATTCGCAGTCTCTGGTTATCTCCTATAGTCGCATTCGCAGTCTGGTTACTTCCTGTAGTCGCATTCGCAGTCTCTGGTTATCTCCTATAGTCGCATTCGCAGTCTGGTTACTTCCTGTAGTCGCATTCGCAGTTTCTGGTTACTTCCTGTAGTCGCATTCGCAGTCTCTGGTTACTTCCTGTAGTCGCATTCGCAGTCTGGTTACTTCCTGTAGTCGCATTCGCAGTCTGGTTACTTCCTGTAGTCGCATTCGCAGTCTGGTTACTTCCTGTAGTCGCATTCGCAGTCTGGTTACTTCCTGTAGTCGCATTCGTAGTCTCTGGTTACTTCCTGTAGTCGCATTCGCAGTCTCTGGGTACTACCTGTAGTCGCATTCGCAGTCTGGTTATTTCCTGTAGTCGCATCCCCAGTCTCTGATTATTTCCTATAGTCGCATTCGCAGTCTGGTTATTTCCTGTAGTCGCATTCGCAGTCTCTGGTTATTTCCTGTAGTCGCATTCGCAGTCTGGTTACTTCCTGTAGTCGCATTCGCAGTCTCTGGTTATTTCCTGTAGTCGCATTCGCAGTCTGGTTATTTCCTGTAGTCGCATTCGCAGTCTGGTTATTTCCTGTAGTCGCATTCGCAGTCTCTGGTTAATTCCTGTAGTCGCATTCGCAGTCTGGTTATTTCCTGTAGTCGCATTCGCAGTCCTGTAGTTGCATTCGCAGTCTCTGGTTATCTCCTATAGTCGCATTTGCAGTCTGGTTACTTCCTGTAGTTGCATTCGCAGTCTCTGGTTACTTCCTGTAGTCGCATTCGCAGTCTCTGGGTACTTCCTGTAGTCGCATTCGCAGTCTCTGGTTACTTCCTGTAGTCGCATTTGCAGTCTGGTTATTTCCTGTAGTCGCATTCGCAGTCTCTGGTTATTTCCTGTAGTCGCATCCCCAGTCTCTGATTATTTCCTATAGTCGCATTCACAGTCTCTGGTTACTTCCTTTAGTCGCATTCACAGTCTGGTCATCTCCTATAGTCGCATTCGCAGTCCTGTAGTTGCATTCGCAGTCTCTGGTTATCTCCTGTAGTCGAATTCGCAGTCTGGTTATTTCCTGTAGTCGCATTCACAGTCTGGTCATCTCCTATAGTCGCATTCGCAGTCCTGTAGTTGCATTCGCAGTCTCTGGTTATCTCCTATAGTCGCATTCGCAGTCTGGTTACTTCCTGTAGTCGCATTCGCAGTCTGGTTATTTCCTGTAGTCGCATTCGCAGTCTCTGGTTAGTTCCTGTAGTCGCATTCGCAGTCTGGTTATTTCCTGTAGTCGCATTCGCAGTCTGGTCATCTCCTATAGGCGCATTCGAAGTCTGGTCATCTCCTATAGTCGCATTCGCTGTCTGGTTATTTCCTGTAGTCGCATTCGCAGTCTCTGGTTATCTCCTGTAGTCGCATTCGCAGTCTCTGGTTATCTCCTGTAGTCGCATTCGCAGTCTCTGGTTATTTCCTGTAGTCGTATTCGCAGTCTCTGGTTATTTCCTGTAGTCGCATACGCAGTCTCTGGTTATCTCCTGTAGTCGCATTCGCAGTCTGGTTATTTCCTGTAGTTGCATTCGCAGTCCTGTAGTTGCATTCGCAGTCTGGTTATTTCCTGTAGTCGCATTCGCAGTCTCTGGTTACGTCCTTTAGTCGCATTCACAGTCTGGTTATCTCCTATAGTCGCATTTGCAGTCCTGTAGTTGCATTCGCAGTCTGGTTATCTCCTGTAGTTGCATTCGCAGTCTCTGGTTATTTCCTGTAGTCGCATTCGCAGTCTGGTTACTTCCTGTAGTCGCATTCGCAGTCTCTGGTTACTTCCTTTAGTCGCATTCACAGTCTGGTCATCTCCTATAGTCGCATTTGCAGTCCTGTAGTCGCATTCGCAGTCTGGTTATTTCCTGTAGTCGCATTCACAGTCTGGTCATCTCCTGTAGTTGCATTCGCATTCTCTGGTTATCTCCTGTAGTCGCATTCGCAGTCTGGTTATTTCCTGTAGTCGCATCCCCAGTCTCTGGTTATCTCCTGTAGTCGCTTTCGCAGTCCGGTTATTTCCTGTAGTCGCATTCACAGTCTCTGGTTACTTCCTGTAGTCGCATTCGCAGTCTCTGGTTACTTCCTGTAGTCGCATTCGCAGTCTCTTTTTTATCTCCTGTAGTCATTTATGATATCTATGGCTATGCATATTTATTGAATCCATATTGAGCACTATATTTGATTGGCTGTTTGCTTCTGCTTAGGCCTGGCACACACGCACAATCGCACATGATGATGACTTCATCATTATGTGCGTGATTGTGATTGTGCGTGTGTGCCAAGCAGAAGCAGCCAATCAAATATAGTGCTCAATATGGATTCAATAAATAGTGGGAAGATTTTTCCTTCCATTGGTGGTCAGTGGGAAGAATGTTCCTTACATTGGTGATCAGTGGGAAGAATGTTCCTTACATTGGTGGTCAGTGAGAAGAATGTTCCTTACATTGGTGGTCAGTGGGAAGAATGTTCCTTACATTGGTGGTCAGTGGGAAGAATGTTCTTTACATTGGTGGTCAGTGGGAAGAATGTTCTTTACATTGGTGGTCAGTGGGAAGAATGTTCTTTACATTGGTGGTCAGTGGGAAGAATGTTCCTTACATTGGTGATCAGTGGGAAGAATGTTCCTTACATTGGTGATCAGTGAGAAGAATGATCCTTACATTGGTGATCAGTGGGAAGAATGCCCCTTACATTGGTGGTCAGTGGGAAGAATGATCCTTACATTGATGGTCAGTGGGAAGAATGTTCCTTACATTGGTGGTCAGTGGGAAGAATGTTCTTTACATTGGTGGTCAGTGGGAAGAATGTTCCTTACATTGGTGGTCAGTGGGAAGAATTTTCCTTACATTGGTGGTCAGTGGGAAGAATGTTCTTTACATTGGTGGTCAGTGGGAAGAATGTTCTTTACATTGGTGGTCAGTGGGAAGAATGTTCTTTACATTGGTGGTCAGTGGGAAGAATGTTCCTTACATTGGTGGTCAGTGGGAAGAATGTTCTTTACATTGGAGGTCAGTGAAAATTATATAAAGTAAATAATAATAATTAAAAAAAAATGTAAAGCACCCCCATGATCCCCGCACATGCTCTATATGAAAAGCTTTATGTAGGATGAGCACATGTATGTAAACATGTGTCTATAGACGCAAATGCTGGACATGGGAGCGCACCTGAAAGGTAACCCCCCCCCCCCTTCCCCAGGAGAGCGCTTCTCCTAGGGAGTTATCTGATGTGGGGAGGAGCCGCGAGAGCCACCTCCAGAAGACCTGGTTCGGGGCCACTCTGTGCAAAACGAGCTGCACAGTGGAGGGAAGTATGATATGTTTGTTATTTAAAAAAAAAAAAGAGCCTTTACAATCACTTTAATTTTGGAAATGTACCGTTGTTGCACTTTCTTTAATGTAATTCTGTGACGAACGCATGTAGTGTGGGCAGTGCAAAATGTAGGTGGGAATTTGTGTGGGTGTGGCTTGAGTGTGGGTGGGAACACATGAGCGGGGACAGGGGGCCCCAGGATCTCCTATTGCCCAGGGGCCCCATGAGTTGTCAGTCCGCCCCTGGTCCCGATACAAGATGATAATGCGCTTTCTTCACTTCAGCGACAACACCCAGTGCCCTCCCCACAATCATCCAAATTACGACAAGTTATACAAGATTCGCCCACTGATAAATTTCTTTTCTCAACAATTTGCAGAACTCTATGTCCCCGATCAGAAAATTTGCGTCGATGAGTCCCTGGTACCCTTTTCAGGCCGGCTAGGAATAAAGCAGTATATTCCTAGCAAAAGGGCCAGATACGGAGTAAAGTTATATAAGCTATGTGAGAGAGCCACAGGATATTTGTATGCATTCCGCATATATGAAGGAAAAGATTCCCAGCTCCAGCCCCCTGAGTGCCCGGCCTACATGGGCACAACTGGAAAGATTGTATGGGACCTGGCATACCCACTTCTAAACAAAAGATATCACATTTACGTTGACAACTTTTACACCAGCCTGCCCCTTTTCAAACATTTATACATCGCAAAAACCCTAGCCTGTGGAACCTCCAGAAAAAATAGAAAGGGCTTCCCACAATCTTTAGCGAATAAAAAGCTGCGAAGGGGGGAAAGAGCTTCATTGAGATGCAACGAAGTGCTGGCCTTGAGGTGGAAGGATAAGAGGGACGTGCACATGATGTCCACCATCCATGAAGACACTGCAATTGTGGTACAAAGAAGAAGAGGTCCCATTGAAAAGCCAACATGTGTCCAAGATTATAATCTCTACATGGGGGGGTAGATTTTAACGATCAAATGATTCAGCCCTATTTGTCAATAAGGAGGTCCCGATTCTGGTATAAGAAGGTAGCAATTTATCTCATCCATTTGGCCATTTACAATTCCTACGTAGTCTACACCAAATCCATTGAAAGCCCCGCCCCCTTCCTAAAATTCATAGAAGAAGTTGTCACGTCCCTCATCTATCACCAAAGACCCCCCCAAGAAGACCTTCGCTCTGAGGCTGTTTGCCGACTCCATGAGCGCCACTTCCTCTTCAGCATTCCACCATCTGAAGCAGGCCGAAGACGGCAAAAAAAATGTCGCGTGTGCACCAAAAGAGGATTTAGAAGAGATACCAGCTACCATTGTCCCCAGTGTCCCTCCCAACCTGGCCTTTGCATTGGTGAATGCTTCCAAATTTATCACACATCCATAAAATATTAGCCCATATTTTTAACCATTTCCCCATTTTCACCATCTGTGCTGACCATTTTCCATTCTTTCCCAAATAACCATGCCACTGCCTTCCATGTGAACTGACCCTGGCCTGTTTTTTGACTATGCCTCTGCCTACCGTTTGGACTGCTTTCATGTGAACTGACCCTGGCCTGTTTTGTGACTATGCCTCTGCCTACCGTTTGGACTGCCTCCACGTGAACTGACCCTGGCCTGTTTTATCAACTACTCTACTGCCTACCGCTTGGACTGCTTACATGTGAACCGACCCTGGCCTGTTTTATGGACTATGCTTTTGCCTACCGCTTGGACTGATCTGTTGCCCTGCTACTGTAGTACACAGGGGTCTCACATATGTGAGGGGCTCCAGAATTGTTTTTCCGGTTGGAGAAAACAATTATTTTTGTTTTCTCCGGGTTTCGGAATTAGGGTCTGGAGTCCGGAGGCTTCATAGAGATTTGGGTGGGTCGAAGCCTCTACCCCTGTGCCCCTGTGCACAGGTCTTACCTGATTGTGGCCCTCAGCCTGCTGCTGACTTACTGCCACCATGCCCATGCCTGTCGCGGTACAATAATGAGTGTCTGCAGTTAACAGTGTACCAGGACCAATATTATGGCTGTGCTGGCTGTCTCTGCCTGGACAATTTCTATGGACTGTGCTGTGCCGACTATAGACAATATTCCTGCCTGCTGCCTGGATAGTTAATATTGCTGTCGCTAAGCACCTCCTTGCCTGCTGCCTGGACCAGTGCTCTCCTCTGTGGATACTACTAAAAGCACAGGTAATGCTTTTTTTTTTACCCTTACTGCAATAGAATTTATTTTGGATTGTAATTATTGGTATGTGCATGCTATGTGTTAGAAATATGAAGGGTTTTCAAAAATGATAGGTTGCCAGGAAATTATATATGTCATTTATGCTCCTAGAACGCCTGATGGTGCTACTTTGATGTTGGGCCTCTGTATGTGGCCACGCTGTATAAAAGTCTCACACATGTGGTATCGCTATACTCAGGAGGAGTAGCAGAATGTATTTTGGGGTGTCATCTTTGCTACGTACATGCTATGTGTTGGAAATATCTGATAAATAGACAACTTTGTGTAAAAAAAAAATGCGTTTTCATTTTTTTCCACATTTTCCAAAAACTTTTGGAAAAAAATGAACAGTTCAAAAGACTCATTATGCCTCATAGATTATATGTTGGGGTGTTTGCTTTCCAAAATGGGGTCATTTTGGGGGCAATTCCATTGTCCTGGTGCTCCAGGGCCTTAAAAAATGCAATAGGTGGTTGAGAAATGAGATGTGTCATTTATGCTCGTAGATCGCCTGATGGTGCTACTTCAATGTTGGGCCTTTGTATGTGGCCACGCTGTGTAAAAGTCTCACACATGTGGTATCGCTATACTCAGGAGGAGTAGCAGAATGTATTTTGGGGTGTCATCTTTGCTACGTACATGCTATGTGTTGGAAATATCTGATAAATAGACAACTTTGTGTAAAAAAAAAAATGCGTTTTCATTTTTTTCCACATTTTCCAAAAACTTTTGGAAAAAAATGAACCGTTCAAAAGACTCATTATGCCTCATAGATTATACGTTGGGGTGTTTGCTTTCCAAAATGGGGTCATTTTGGGGGCAATTCCATTGTCCTGGTGCTCCAGGGCCTTCAAAAGTGTAATAGGTGGTTGAGAACTGAGATGTGTCATTTATGCTCGTAGAACGCATGGAGATGCTACTTCAATGTTGGGCCTTTGTATGTGGCCAGGCTGTGTAAAAGTCTCACACATGTGGTATCGCCATACTCAGGAGGAGTAGCAGAATGTACTTTGGGGTGTCATCTTTGCTACGTACATGCTATGTGTTGGAAGTTGGAAATATCTGATAAATGGACAACTTTGTGTAAAAAAAAAATGCGTTTTCATTTTTTTCCACATTTTCCAAAAACTTCTGGAAAAAAATGAACCGTTCAAAAGACTCATTTTGCCTCATAGATTATACGTTGGGGTGTTTGCTTTCCAAAATGGGGTCAGTTTGGGGGCAATTCTATTGTCCTGGTGCTCCAGGGCCTTCAAAAGTGTAAATGGTGGTTGAGAAATGAGATGTGTCATTTAGGCTCGTAGATCGCATGAAGATGCTACTTCAATGTTCGGCCTTTGTATGTGGCCAGGCTGTGTTAAAGTCTCACACATGTGGTATCGCCATACTCAGGAAGAGTAGCAGAATGTATTTTGGGGTGTAATTTGTTGTATGCATATGCTCTGAGAGAGAAATAACCTGTTAATATGACAATTTTGTGTGATCAGATGTGATCAATTTTCAGTGCTTGGCACCATAGTTTGTAGACTCTATAACTTTCACAAAGATCAAATAATTTACACTAATTTGGGTTATTTTTACCAAAGATATGTAGCAGTATAAATTTTGGCCAAAATTTATGAAGAAAAATTACTAATTTGCAAAATTTTATGACAGAAACAAAGAAAAAGGCATTTTTTTTCACAAAATTTACGGACTTTTTTATTTATAGCACAAAAAATAAAAAACCCACTAGTGATTAAATACCACCAAAAGAAAGCTCTATTTGTGTGGAAAAAAGGATGCAAATTTCATATAGATACAGTGTTGCACGACTGAGTAATTGCCATTCAAAATGTGAGAGCGCTGAAAGCTGAAAATTGGTCTGGTCAGGAAGGGGGTGTAAGTGCCCTGTATTGAGGTGGTTAAAATTTATCTGTTGAAATCGAGTCCGGTCGAAAAGTCCGCCGTCTGTATGCTAGTTCGACGGACAAAAAGCCACGCTAGGGCAGCTATTGGCTACTGGCTATGAACTTCCTTGTTTTAGTCCGGTCGTACGTCATCACGTACGAATTCGACGGACTTTGGTGGATTGTGTGTAGGCAAGTCCGTTCATTCAGAAAGTCCGTCGGAAAGTACGTCAAAGTCTGCCGTAATGTCCGCTCGTGTGTACGCGGCATTAGTCTCGTGCTGTCATTGGTTAGGAAGGGGCAAATTTTGGAGATGTTACATAGGTGAAGGAGGCAAGATTTGGACAGTGATTGGATTTGGGGGCTAAAATGATGGGTCAGAGTCGAGGACCTATGGCAAACGTAAAAAAAAAAACCTTACAAGGGTCTCAAACCTTCCCTACTAAATCCGAAAACAAACAAATAAAATATTCGTCTTTACTTAGAATAGAAAAGTCCGATGTGTCTTGTAGCAAACTAATACCCTAGGTTGATAACATATTTTGAAATAAGTACAAATTTCATATGGAGTTTTATGGCCATATTTCTCCCCAGGTGTTTTTCTTGCTCTGTACATGGATTTTTTTTGATTTTTTTTACCCGTTTTATAGCACCGCCAGGTTTTATTAATGGTGTTAGGCCGCAGTGTATGAATGTGAAATGTGGAACTCGGATTTTATGGAACTCCTAAAATAAGTGTGAGAGCCACGTTCGCTACAACGCTGCCACTTCTTCCTGCACTTATAGTACGAGGATCGGTCAGATGTTATAAAGTCATGCTGCACAATGCCCAGCAGAGCCATAATGTGTCTCGCACTTATAGACCAGACATAATATAGCGGGTCTGCTATTATTGGGTTATTGACCAGATAGAGCTGTGAATAGGAATCTCCCTACGTAATGTCTGGGAGAAAATCGCTGCTTATACTTTCTTTATCTGTTGATGCTTGCATCCAAGTGTTGCTAACCCATTAAAGCCAGACTCCACCCAAAACTTGTACTTCATTTACGAGTGGATATGTTGGCCTACCATTACATGGGTCAGCTTTTTTCAACCTTATTTCAGTTGCAGCTTACCTTAAAAGTATGCAAAATCTTGAGGCCCCCCCAGTCTAAAATGTAAAAGTACAAATGGGAAACCTGAGCCTGGAATGATGTACACAACCATCCTGATGAAACTTCACATTAGAGTCCCCATTCACATCAGAGGCCCCCATATACTGTCAAAGGCCCCTATCCCATTAAATTCCTGCCAATTTTAATATGGAGGGCAGGAACAATCAAACTTTAGCACCACATTCCACATAGACAATGTAAGCAAAAGGAGGGAAAAGGGGTAAAGACCCCAGGGACTTTTAAGGTGCTTAGATTGATAACGTAAATAGAGTAGAAAGGCATGTATATAAAAATAGAAATGTATTTATTTATACAATTCATAACATTACAAAAAGTAATTAAAAAGTCTCCTAATATCCACATCCAACAAGATAATTGGTGGAAAGAATACCACTCAGTACTCAGAATACCATTCAGTGGTATTCTTTCCACCAATTATCTTGTTGGATGTGGATATTAGGAGACTTTTTAATTACTTTTTGTAATGTTATGAATTGTATAAATAAATACATTTCTATTTTTATATACATGTCTTTCTACTCTATTTACTTTACCAATCTAAGCACCTTAAAAGTCCCTGGGGTCTTTACCCCTTTTCCCTCCTTTTGCTTACATTAGATTTCTGCCCCCAACTCTCCCAATTCCATAGAATTCTCTTATTACATCAGAGCCCCCTACCACAGAGCCCACCAATCACAGAGTGCTGAATCTCAAAGCCCCACAATCACACAGCCCTCCATCACACAGTCCCCAATCACAGAGCCCCCCCCACAAACAGAACCCACAAGTCGCATAGTCCCCCATCACAGAGCTCCCCCAGTCACACAGTCCCCCTTCACAGAGCTCTCCCAGTCACACAGTCCCCCTTTACAGAACCCCCTGTCACACTCCCCCATCACAGAGCTCCCCCCCATCACACAGCCCCCCAATCACAGAGTTTCCCCAGTCCCCCAACACAGAGTCCCCCTATCACAGAGCCCCGCAGTCACACAGTCCCCAATCACAGAGCCCCCGATTTGCATGGTCCCCCATCACAGAGCCCCTCCAGTCACACAGTCCCCCTTCACAGAGCTCTCCCAGTCACACAGTCCCCCTTTACAGAGCCCCCATCACAGAACCCCCCCCAGTCACATAGTCCCCCATCACAGAGCCCCCCCCCCCAGTCACACAGTCCCCCACTACAGAGCTCCTTCAGTCACACAGTTCCCCATCACAGAGCCCCTCCAGTCACATAGCCCCCAATCACAAAGCCTCCAAGTCACACAGTCCCCTTCACAGAGCCCTCCATCACAGAACCCCCCCAGTCACATAGTCCCCCATCACAAAGCTCCCCCAGTCACACAGTCCCCCTTCACAGAGCCCCCATCACAGAACCCCCCAGTCACATAGTCCCCCCATCACAGAGCCCCCCAGTCACACATTTCCCCATCCCAGAACCCCCCAGTTGCTAGTCCTCCTTCAAACCCCCCTCCCAGTTGCACAGTTCCCCATCACAATGCCTTCAAGTCACATAGTCTCCCATCACAGAGCTCCTCCAGTCACATAGTCCCCTATCACAGAATCCCCCAGTCACATAGTCGCCTATCACAGAGCCCCCCCCCCCCAGTCACACAGTCCCCCTTCACAGAGCTCCTCCAGTCACATAGTCCCCCATCACAGAACCCCCCAGTCACATAGTCCCCCATCACAGAACCCCCCAGTCACATAGTCCCCCATCACAGAACCCCCCAGTCACATAGTCTCCCATCACAGAGCTCCCCCAGTCACATAGTCCCCTATCACAGAATCGCCCCGTCACATAGTCGCCTATCACAGAGCCCCCCCAGTCACACAGTCCCCCATTCACAGAGCTCCTCCAGTCACATAGTGCCCCATCACAGAACCCCCCAGTCACATAGTCCTCTATCATAGAGCCCCCCATCACTGAGCCCCCCAGTCACATAGTCCCCTATCACAGAGCCCCTAGTCACATAGTCCCCCATCACAGAGACCCCAATCACAGAGACCCCAATCACAGAGACCCCCAGTCACATAGTCCCCATCACAGAGACCCCCAATCACATAGTCCCCCATCACAGAGACCCCCAGTCACATAGTCCCCCATCACAGAGACCCCCAGTCACATAGTCCCCCATCACAGAGACCCCCAGTCATATAGTCCCTTATCACAGAGCCCCCATCACAGAGCCCCTAGTCACATAGTCCCCCATAACAGAGACCCCCCATCACAGAGACCCCCCGTCACAGAGACCCCCAGTCACATAGTCCCCTATCACATAGTCCCCATCACAGAACCCCCCAGTCACATAGTCCCCCATCACAGAACCCCCCAGTCACATAGTCCCCCATCACAGAACCCCCCAGTCACATAGTCTCCCATCACAGAGCTCCCCCAGTCACATAGTCCCCTATCACAGAATCCCCCCGTCACATAGTCGCCTATCACAGAGCCCCCCCCCCAGTCACACAGTCCCCCTTCACAGAGCTCCTCCAGTCACATAGTGCCCCATCACAGAACCCCCCAGTCACATAGTCCCCCATCACAGAACCCCCCAGTCACATAGTCCCCCATCACAGAACCCCCCAGTCACATAGTCCTCTATCATAGAGCCCCCCATCACTGAGCCCCCCAGTTATATAGTCCCCCATCACAGAGCCCCCCAGTCACATAGTCCCCCATCACAGAGACCCCCAGTCACATAGTCCCCTATCACAGAGCCCCCAGTCACATAGTCCCCCATCACAGAGACCCCCCATCACAGAGACCCCCAGTCACATAGTCCTCTATCATAGAGCCCCCCATCACAGAGCCCCCCCAGTCACATAGTTCCCCATCACAGAGACCCCCAGTCACATGGTCCCCTATCAGAGAGCCCCTCTATCACAGAGCCCCTCATCACAGAGCCCCCCAGTCACATAGTCCCCCATCACAGAGCCCCCCAGTCACATAGTCCCCCATCACAGAGCCCCCCAGTCACATAGTCCCCCATCACAGAGACCCCCAGTCATATAGTCCCCTATCACAGAGCCCCCCAGTCACATAGTCACCCATCACAGAGCCCCCCAGTCACATAGTCCCCCATCACAGAGCCCCCCAGTCACATAGTCCCCCATCACAGAGCCCCCCAGTCACATAGTCCCCCATCACAGAGCCCCCCAGTCACATAGTCCCCCATCACAGAGCCCCCCAGTCACATAGTCCCCCATCACAGAGCCCCCCAGTCACATAGTCCCCCATCACAGAGACCCCCAGTCACATAGTCCTCTATCACAGGGCCCCCATCACAGAGCCCCTAGTCACATAGTCCCCCATCACAGAGACCCCCAGTCACATAGTCCCCTATCACAGAGCCCCCATCACAGAGCCCCCAGTCACATAGTCCCCTATCACAGAGCCCCCATCACAGAGCCCCCAGTCACATAGTCCCCCATCACAGAGCCCCCCAGTTGCACAGTCCCCCATCAAAGAGCTCCCACCAGTCACATAGTCCCCCATCACAGAGCCCCCATCACAGAGCCCCCAGTCACATAGTCCCCCATCACAGAACCCCCATCACATAGTCCCCCATCACAGAACCCCCAGTCACATGTGCATATAGTTTCACTAGTAAGTAATGGCCATGCACATTTTTTAAATAAATCATCACTGAAGTATTATATTTACAAGCATTAGACAGGCATGCCAGGGAACAACAGAGCTTTCTAAGCTAAATTCGTTTTCATCTTTTGCACTCATAGTTGTACTGCTAATGACAATTACACTCAATTAATATTTTATAATTAAAGTAATAATTGTAATTAAAGGACAGGTTCACCTTTTGGAACATGTTATACCTATATTTAGGATGTAAGATGTTCCATCACAGCACACCCCCCTCCCCCCCCGACTACACCCTGGGCTCCTCCCCCCTGCAGCCATCTGTCACATTTAAAATCAGCGCGGCTGGGAGGGAGGGGCTCCGCCCACACATCCGCGTCATTCAGAAATCAGTGAATGAATAAACCACAGGAGGCAGCTTTTTATTTCACTAGACTGCAAGCATGCAGATCAGCGCCGTCATAGACCATTGACTCCATACATACAGCCCATACCATACCATGGTCTGGAGTCCTAGACCATTGACTCCAGACCATACAGCTCTGAGACTGACAAGCCGTACAGAGGTACAGACACAGAACTGTCTGCAGGAGCCTGACATTGCACCCGCCATCCACTGATTGTGTGTGCAATGCTCTGCAGACTCCCGTAAAAAAGAATTAAAAAAATAAAAAATAAAATGCACATTTTTTTTTACAAAGGTGGACTTAGCCTTTAGTGAGAGTGCCTTGTCATTAGCAGTACAACTCCTGAGAAATTGGCGTACACCTAAAACATGTTCAGCCACAAAACATGCAATTCAGACGGCATGTCAGCCCTAATGCATTCGTTTAGACCAGGGGTCTCCAAACTTTTAAAACAAAAGGCCCAGTTTCCGGACATTCAAACTTTAGTGGGGCCAGACTGTGGTCAGTGGGAGGGAAAAAAAAAATCTGTTTGGTGTCAGTGGAAGGAATAATGTCCCATCATTGGTGCTAGTGGGAGGAATAGTGCCCCATCATTGGTGTCGGTGGGAGGAATAGTGTCTCATCATTGGTATCAGTGGGAGGAATAGTGCCCCATCATTGGTGTCGGTGGGAGGAATAGTGTCTCATCATTGGTATCAGTGGGAGGAATAGTGTCTCATCATTGGTATCAGTGGGAGGAATAGTGTCTCATCATTGGTATCAGTGGGAGGAATAGTGCCCCATCATTGGTATCAGTGGGAGGAATAGTGTCCCATCATTCGTGCTAGTGGGAGGAATAGTGTCCCATCATTGGTGTCAGTGGGAGGAATAATGCCCCATCATTGGGGTCAGTGGAAGGAATAGTGTCCCACCCATCATTGGAGCACAGGTGTGTCAGGAGGAAGGTGTCTCTGAAGCTCCTCCAGGTGATCTGTGTGAGAAGGGAGTGTGGTGGTAAAATCTCTCCCAGCCCTCCTGGCCCCTTTCTGGGGAAGCCATGGAGGAAAGCAGGGCCTCTCCTGCTGGAAGTTAGCAGCCATCTCCTGGGCCGTCGGGGTGACATGCCTGCCCCTGTACAAACCATGGCTGGTGATCTCTCTGCCCCTGCTGAGGATGAAGGCTCAGAGGCCATTTGGGAGTGAGCGGTGGCTGGGATTAAGGTCCTGAATCTCTTCACCCAGGTGCAGGCCGCTGGTGATTTGGCCCCCTGCGCCATTACAGAAGACCAGCTCGTGCAGGCCGAAGGGTAGAACCAAGAGGCGGAGCCTGGGTTCCGCCTCTTCTGTCTTCCTCACCATAGCTAGTCTTCAGTAAAATGGCGGCCGGCGGAGACATTTTACGAGTGCCGGCCGGCGGAGACATTTTACGAGTGCCGGCCGTGGACCTCTAGCGGCGACTTCGGAAGAAAAACTGGTAAAACTGCATGTTCTAGGAAATTAGGGACAGTTGGCAACTATGCTCTTGGTTCCTCTATTTACAGCTTCTTCTGGTTCACTCTTGAGGGAACTAACGGTACATCGCTAATTCGGCAAAGGCCCATTACAGGCAGGAACTCACAGCCCCTTTGACAAAAGTAGTACCCAGAAGACAGAGATAAATATCTCAGAACACTAGCAGTCTACTTCCATAAGAAAGGTTACAAAGACAAAACCATCAATACCAGCATAAGCACAGCCTCGAAAACCCGAAGAGAAAATCTCCTCCAATACAAAGAGAAAAAAGAAAACAAATAATCGTGTACTTCTAGTCACCACATACCATCCAGCACTAAAAGGGATAACAAAAGATAATCAAAGATTTACAACCCATCATAACAGAGGATGAAACTCTGAAAGGAAATATTCCAACAACCCCCAATACTGGCTTTCAGACAACCACCCAACCTCAGATATAAACTAATCAGCAGGAAACTTCATTCTGATTATGAAGTCACAAATTATGGAAGCAAACAGTGGCAGTGCGTCCATAAGGGCGCACGGGCGCCGCCCCCTCTCTCCAGCCACCCCCCTCTAGCACCAATAGATAGATTCATGCATAGCATGAATCTATCTAGGGCCACCGATGCCACCCCCTATTCAGGCACCCGGACAATTTTCGGGCGCAGGACGCCTGAATTACAGTGGCGGGGGGTGGTTTTGAAGCACCCGATTAGAGCCATAGGCTCTAATAGGCGTCAAAAAAGGTGACCTGCGAGCGCCATGCTGGGCACTCGCAGGTCACTCAGCTGTGTTAGAAAAGCGAATATTAATTTGCTTTTCTAACACTAAACCGCCTCTCCTCCAATGAGGTGCTCGGATCTGTTACCCGTCACCTGATTGGCTGAAACGACAGGCGCTGTGATTGGACGCTAGGCATCCAATCATAGCAGAGGACGGGAAGAGAGGACGGGAGAAGACATTGAGGAGCTGTCCCACCGAGACAGGTAAGTGCGGGCGGCACACTGGCAGCATTTGATATGGCGCAGTGGCTGTGTTTGATGGGGCACAGTGGGAGCAATTAATGGACACAGTGGCTGCGTTTGATGGGCACAGTGGCTGTATTTTATGGGGCACAGTGGCTGCATTTTATTGGGCACAGTGGCTGCATTTTATGGGGCACAGTGGGTGAATTTGATGGCACAGTGGCGGCAATTGATGGGCACAGTGGCTGCGTTTGATGGCACAGTGGCTGCGTTTTATGGGCACAGTGGCTGCGTTTTATGGGCACAGTGGCGGCAATTGATGGGCACAGTGGCTGCGATTAATGGCACAGTGGCGGCAATTGATGGGCACAGTGGCTACATTTTATGGGGCACAGTGGCTGCATTTTATGGGGCAGAGTGGCTGCATTTGATGGCACAGTGGCTGTATTTTATGGGGCACAGTGGGTGAATTTTATGGGGCACAGTGGCTGCATTTGATGGCACAGTGGCAGCAATTGATGGGCACAGTGGCTGCGTTTGATGGCACAGTGGCTGCGTTTGATGGCACAGTGGCTGCATTTGATGGGCACAGTGGCGGCAATTGATGGGCACAGTGGCTGCGATTAATTGCACAGTGGCGACAACTGATGGGCACAGTGGCTACATTTTATGGGGCACAGTGGCTGCATTTTATGGGGCACAGTGGCTGCATTTGATGGCACAGTAGCTGCATTTGGTGGCACAATGGCTGCGTTTGATGGCACAGTGGCGGCAATTGATGGGCACAGTGGCTGCGTTTAATGGAACAGTGGCTGCATTTGATGGCACAGTGGTGGCCGTCAATTGATGGCACAGTGGCTGCGTTTGATGGCACAGTGGCTGCGTTTGATGGCACAGGGGCTGCGTTTGATGGCACAGTGACGGCAATTGATGGGCATACATATATCCTGTTTCCCTGAAAATAAGACCTAGCGGGATTGTCAGTGATGGCTGCAATATAAGCCCTACCCCCAAATAAGTCTTTGTAGGTCTTATTTTCAGGGTAGGGCTTATTTTCGGGGAAACAGGGTAGGGCTTATTTGGGGGGTAGGGCTTATATTGCAGCCATCACCGACAATCACGCTAGGTCTTATTTTTGGGGAAATAGGATACATCGATATATTGTGTGTGTGTGTATATATATATATATACACACAATATATCAATGTATATTTATATATTTCATCTCTGTATTTAGGCAGTTCATCCTTAACCATTTCCCGACCACCCACCGCAGAACTACTGCAGCAGGGCGGCCGCTCCGTGCCAGATCATGCACCTAGTACGTGATCTGACACTTTCGGGTCTGGTGAGCGCACGCGCTCTGCCGGTGTCCCGCTCCCATTGTGATCACACACAGTGGGAGCCCAGCAGCGAGTACCGCGGACTTGGTGACCGCTGACACCCGCTGATTGTACAGTACACAGGCAGAAATATGTAAACAAGGCAGATCACCATTCTGTCAGTAAGGAAGGCAAAGCAGGGACACGTATCCATGATTTCCCTTAGTAAAAGCAACTCCCCCACACTGTGCACAAACACTGACTAGGAACATATCGCTAACTGATTGCCCTTCATGTTAACCCCTTCCCAACCAGCATCCTTAGTACAGTGACAGTGCATATTTTTTTTTAGCACTGATCACTGTATTAGTGTCGGTGGTCCCCAAAAAATGTCAAAAGCGCCGGTTAGGTGTCCGATTTGTCTGCCGCAATATCGTAGTCCCGCTATAAGTCACAGATCACCTCCATTACTGCTAAAAAGAAAATAAATAAATAAATAGAAATATCCCATCGTTTGTAGACGCCATAACTTTTGCGCAAACCAATCAATATACGCCTATTGGGATTTTTTTTTTTTTACCATTACTATGTAGCGGAATACATATTGGCGTAATTGATACAAACATTTTGATTTTTTTTTAAATTTTTTATTGAATGTGTTTAATAGCAGAAAGTAAAAAATATATTTTTTTTTTTCCAAAATTGTTGATCTTTGTTTGTTTATACCGCAAAAAATAAAAAGGAGGTGGTCAAATACTACCAAAAAGAAAGCTCTGTTTGTGGGGACAAAAAAAAGGACGTAAATATTGTTTGGGTACAACGTCGCACGACCGCGCAATTGTCACTTAAAGTAACGCAGTGCCGTATCGCAAAAAATAAATAAATGGCCTGGTCAGGAAAATTGGGTAAATCTTCCGGAGGTCAAGTGGTTAAAAGGTATGCATGTTTCATGAGAGATGGGGGAAGCGCTGAGGTTAGAACAGAGGTAGACAGGTTGGGATATTTTGGGAGGGACTTGCTACAAAGACGACACCTTTTTTCCATGCGTAAACGCAGCCCTTTAAAAATGAGTTTTGTAAAAAAAATAGATTTGGTTAGACAGGTGCTCTTTAGTTCCCTGGAAGAAATTGGTGTTCTTTTGTAATAAAATTTTTGGGAAGGCAACAATCTTACCTCCTCTGATGAATGTGTCACCATCCCAGAGCTTCCTCCATCCAGAAAGAGGGTCGGGACTCTACTACTTGATGTATTCTCGCTGTTTAATAATGGAGTAGAGGGATGTTATCAAAGACTGCACCAAGTGACGTCACCCCGCCACGGACAGGACTCCGATTTCACTCTGCAGGATCTTCTTTCCACCGTACGGGAGAAAGGTATGCAGGCTGGATGGAAGCTGGTTGGTTAACTTCTCTGAGAACCCCCAACGATAAACGTCTTTTATTTGCTCCCTTCTATTCTGTCAATGGAGAATTCCACTGGAGAGACCAGAATATTTGGAGTCAGCTCACCTTTAAATGTTTTGTGAAAAGGTGAACTTACCCTTCAAGGTTATTAAAAATGACCTTTCCATTTCAATCTGAAGCCGCTGTAATTTTCTAAAGCTTTAAAAGGCAATATGGCAACCTGGAGGCATTCTGTACATCTGCCAACTGAAGAAGCGCACATGACAGGCTTGATAGGGGAGGCCTGTCCATCGCCACCTCCCCTACCCCTATCTCCTATGCGTCCAGGCAGAGGGGTTGTTTTTCTTTTTTTGAAGCACCGAATAGAGCCAGAGACTCCAATAGGCTTCAATACAGGGTGGGCTCGGGTCGCAGAGAGCGTGCTCCGAGCCCACCCTCAACAGCGAATCAATATTCGCTATTGTAACACTGATCCTCCTCCCAGGCCAATCAGGAAGCGGGTTTTGACACCCGATTGGCTGAAAGGACAGGCGATCGTATTGGATGCCTAGGAGGAGGAGGAGGGGAGGAGCTGGATGCCGCCATGAAGGAGAGGACTCGGAGCCGAGCCGCTGCACCATACTGCCTGACACCCACTACGATGGGGTAAGCGCCGGATCGACTAGCAAACAGTGGGGGGGGGGAGTTGGGGCCCGCTGTCGGTTGTCTTCCACCCCTCTCCCCCAAAAAAGCCTCCAGCCACCACTGGGTGCAGTGTGGAGTGTAGGGTTGCCACTTTTTCTTCACGTCAAACCTGAACACTTTAGCGGTGAACAGTCTTTTTTTTTTTTTAGTATACACCGTAGGATTTTAACACACCTGAGACACCTTTGGGCGCTCCAAAGAAAATAGTAATGCGGCGCACATTGTGCCCACTAACCCTCCCATCAAGCCCTGTTCTGAGCCACATTCCTGTCTAAATAATGTGTCCGGGTTTCAGGTGGACTAAAACCCTGACACACGATTCCCAACCCGGACTGGATCCTGGACAGGTGGCAACCCTAGTGGTGTGGCAGCAATAATTCACACAGTCAGCCGCAATATAAAACTTGTATTGAAATAATGTAGCAGCAGTTCACAACAAAGGACTACAGAAAATACTGCGGCGTCTTGACGGGGCTCTGTAGCTTACACATGTATTTGCAAATGTGCGCAAACTAAACCCCTGCTTTTAATGCATACTGTTAGACACCACAATTCGGTTGGTTGCAGACTAGTCGGTAAGCTGAGCTGGGAATTTCTTTGGTTTTGTTTTGCATGTGTTGCCCTTCCATGTGCTCCTTGCTGCAAAGGCCAGTTATAGGTGAGGGCAGTGGCCATTTGTTTGAAATATTGGTGAGGGAATGCACCGGACACCTTTGCTGCCATTGTGCAATGCGCTGGGTGTCCAGTGCTCCCCCGTGCCTTTAACTACTTGCCGATCGCCCACCGCAGATATACTGCGGCAAGACGACTCGGCTGCGCGAACCAACGTACGTCATTGCACGGAGGTGGGAGCGCGTGCGCGAGTTTGGCGGACTCGATGTCCGCCGGCCACCCGCGATCGCTCCTTACAGAGGCAGAACAGGGATTTGCCAATGTAAACAAGGCGGATCCCCGTTCTGACAGGGGAGTAGAGAGAGATCTGCTGTTCCTAGTGATCCGGAACAGCGATCTCTCTCTACTACTGTGTATGTGTCACCGGCGCAAAACAACCCCTAATTTCTCAAAAAATATTAAATGTTTCAACCATACGTATCAGGGTTGCTGCATTCAAAAAAAAACCTTCATTGAGATGGGTAAGAAATGCTAATTGGTGTGTGTGAATGCGCTACTCCCGTAATTAACCACCACCTGCAATACTTATTTTCTATTACTCATGAATTTTTCATGTGCATATACTTAAAACTTTAAATCAATAAATCATATAACCATATACTAATCAATACATGAAACAAAAGTCCTTCAAGCGTGCTGCAAAATCTTGTAACCATTAATGTGACTGGCGTGCTCCTATGTTCCTTCAGTATTCATATGTGACTGAGTGAGACACCTCCACCATTCAGATTGGCCACTCACCAGATACTTAACTAGAGATGCGCCTTTGGTTCATTCAAGGGATAACCACTCCACCTAGGCAACACTTCTCACCGGCTAAAACTTGGACTCTAATGCTCCTCATAGGAAAGCATAGGGACAAAAAGCGATCATAGCGCAATATGTTTGAACCATTTATTTTAAAATTCAAGGTATAAAATAATCACTCACATTTAAAAGTGCCCTCAAGCCGGCACGAAGCTTATCCAGCAGTTACGGACGGGTAAGTGGCTGTTAGCATGGTCCGCCTGGTAGTAATGTGCGGCCTCCACGCTCGGCTTGCGCTCCAAGCCTCGTTCCCGTTCACGTCCGGTCACATGATGCAAAAAACTCTCCCAGCAGCCTCTACGCGTTTCGCATCATCAAATTCCTGATGACGCATTTGATGATGCGAAACGCGTAGAGGCTGCTGGGGGAGTTTTTTGCATCAGGGGCCCGGACGTGAACGAGGCTTGGAGCGCAAGCCGAGCGTGGAGGCCGCACATTACTACCAGGCGGACCATGCTAACAGCCACTTACCCGTCCGTAACTGCTGGATAAGCTTCGTGCCGGCTTGAGGGCACTTTTAAATGTGAGTGATTATTTTATACCTTGAATTTTAAAATAAATGGTTCAAACATATTGCGCTATGATCGTTTTTTGTCCCTATGCTTTCCTATGAGGAGCATTAGAGTCCAAGTTTTAGCCGGTGAGAAGTGTTGCCTAGGTGGAGTGGTTATCCCTTGAATGAACCAAAGGCGCATCTCTAGTTAAGTATCTGGTGAGTGGCCAATCTGAATGGTGGAGGTGTCTCACTCAGTCACATATGAATACTGAAGGAACATAGGAGCACGCCAGTCACATTAATGGTTACAAGATTTTGCAGCACGCTTGAAGGACTTTTGTTTCGTGTATTGATTAGTATATGGTTATATGATTTATTGATTTAAAGTTTTAAGTATATGCACATGAAAAATTCATGAGTAATAGAAAATAAGTATTGCAGGTGGTGGTTAATTACGGGAGTAGATCTCTCTCTACTCCCTGTTAGTCTGCTCCCTCCACAGTAAGAAAGCACCTCCCTAGGGAATACTTAACCCCTTGATCGTCCACTAGTGTTAACCCCTTCTCTGCCAGTGTATGTATACAGTGATCAGTGCATTTTTATAGCACTGATCACTGTATTGGTGTCACTGGTCACCAAAAAGTGTCACCTAGGGTCAGATTTGCCCGTCGCAATGTGGCAGTCCCACTAAAATTCGCTGATCGCTACCATTACCAGTAGAAACAATAAAAAAATGAATAGGCCCTAAATCGATCCCCTATTTTGTAGACGCAATAA
Source organism: Lithobates septentrionalis (assembly GCA_037952835.1). Lineage (NCBI taxonomy): Eukaryota > Metazoa > Chordata > Amphibia > Anura > Ranidae > Lithobates > Lithobates septentrionalis. Next base: position 53,882 of record JBBDGP010005400.1, read on the forward strand.
CTTTTGCGCAAACCAATTAATATACGCTTATTGGGATTTTTTTTTTTACCAAAAATATGTAGCAGAACACATATTGGCCTAAACTGATGAATATATATATATATTTTTAATATTTTTTGGGGGGGATATGTACTATAGCAAAAAAGTAAAAAAAAAAAAAAAATGTTTTTCAAAATTGACGCTCTTTTTTTGTTTATAGCGCAAAAAATAAAAAACCGTAGAGGTGAGCAAATACCACTAAAAGAAAGCTCTATTTGTGGGAAAAAAATTACGTTAATTTTGTATGGGTACAACGTCGCACGACCGCCCAATTAAGTTAAAGCGTCACGGTGCCGTATCGCCAAAAAAATGGCCTGGTCATTAAGGGGGTAAATCCTTCCGGGGCTGAAGTGCTTAAGGAGGTGTGGGCTATGTCCAGGCTCACCTGCCCTCTGCCTATTCATTATAAATAGTTGCAGACTCTGGACTTGCTAGACACACCCAAAAAATCATGTCCTGATTGTACACAGGGCGTGTCTAGTACGCCCAGTCCTTCTGCCCTGCTACCGGCATCCCACCCTGTCTCAGTACCCGGTAATTCAGCTCTTATAACCACAGCTGCATTGCCGAGTACATAGAGAAGGTCCGCAGCAGGAGCTGTCAAATAAAAAAAAAGCAGTCTGGCAATGTTTATCAACAACATTGCTCAGTGCAGGTGCGGATCCAGGGGGGGGGGGAAACAGGGCAATTGCCCCCCCCCCCCCCGAAATAGTAGCACTGACACGTCATTGAACTTGAAGCCAGTGCCAATGCGGCTGCCGCTGCCTCTACCCGAGTCAGCCGATCAGCGGCGCCGAGAGAGAGACTTGGAATGGATGGGAAGCTGCCGGGTGGCTCGGCGGGGGGGGATGGACGGGAAGGCTCGGTGGGTGGACTGGCCAATCAGTGGGTGGCGGAGCAGAGAGATAACATCATCTCTCACCGCCCGGCGCCCGCCCTGCATCCTGGCAGTTCTGCCCTCCCTCACTGTGCAGGCAGCAGAGAGGTTACATCTTCTCTCTGCTGCCTGACTCAGACTGGGACGCAGGAATTGACAATCCCCATTCCCCACCTTAGCAGGAAAGTGACTATCTGCAACTTGTGGCAGGTGATGTGGCAAGTGGACAATCTGCAACTTGTGGCAAGTGACAATCCGCAATGGCTGGCAGGTGGACAATTTGCAACGTGTGGCAAATGAACAATCAGCAATGTGTGGCAGGTGATAGTGGACAATTTGCAACATGTGGCAAGTGACAATCCGCAGCTTGTGGCAGGTGACGTGGCAAGTGAACAATCCGCAATGTGTGACAGGTGACGTGACAAGTGACAATCCACAACTTGTGGCAGGTGACGTGGCAAGTGGACAATCAGCAATGTGTGGCAGGTGATAGTGGACAATTTGCAACATGTGGCAAGTGACAATCCGCAGCTTGTGGCAGGTGACGTGGCAAGTGGACAATCCGCAACTTGTGGCCGGTGACGTGGCAAGTGAACAATCAGCAATGTGTGACAGGTGACGTGACAAGTGACAATCCACAACTTGTGGCCGGTGACGTGGCAAGTGAACAATCCGCAATGTGTGACAGGTGACGTGACAAGTGACAATCCACAACTTGTGGCAGGTGACGTGGCAAGTGGACAATCAGCAATGTGTGGCAGGTGATAGTGGACAATTTGCAACGTGTGGCAGGCGATGTGGCAAGTGAGACACTCGAGGCTCCCACTGATTCTGCATTATGGTGAGTTGAACTATTTCATTTTCTATAACAATGTAATAATAGAAATAATGTGTTTCAAACATCCTGACACTATAATAACCATGGTGCCGTGATGATTGAAGCTCCAACATCAGCCATTTCCCTGATAAATTGCCCCCCAAAAAACGTATTTTCTGGCAGTGCCCCTCCCGAGACTAGACTCTGGATCCGCCCCTGGCTCAGTGTGAATACAGAAAGTTACATTGAAACTGTATCATTTGTAACTTTCTGTGTTTTTCATGTACAGATCAAAGGGATGAAGATCTGCAGATAAAGACCTAACAAGTGAAAAAAATAACAATTTCTCTCTGAATAAATGTTCCTCTGTTGAACCCCTTATTAAAGGGGGTTCCGACCGCAATTTTTTTTTTTTTAAGTCAGCAGCTACAAACACTGTAGCTGCTGACTTTTAATAAGGACACTTACCTGTCCAGCATGTCGGCCAACCCGAGGCCGATCGGTCCATCGGATCGGCCGCCGCCGCCGCCTCCATCCTAACTAAGGGAAACAGGCAATGGAACCTGGCCGCTTCACTGCCCGTTTCCTACTGCGCAAGCGCGAGTCGAATGGCCCCGTTGTCTCTTGGGACACACACGGTTCCCAGAAGGCAACAGGGCCGCTCGCCGAAGAGGAGGAAGCACCGCGGAATAGTAAGAGGCAGATTAGGAAGACTGCCTAGCAACAGGGGTTTCAGGTAAGTTAAAAATTTTATTTTTTTCAAATGTTTTTTTTTTTTTTTTAAACGAATTTTAATGCTATTTTTTATTTTAGGGTGGCCCTCCACTTTAACCCCTTAGTTTACACTAATCAGCACTAATTAACTCCGTATTCTCCTTCTTAATTCAATTGTAATTTTCCTGGTGTTTTTTTGTTTTTTTTTTACTATCTTATTAACTAATAATTTTCTGTTTTTGTATGCTTTGTTAATTACAATTTTTTACACCTTTTACGTATATTTACATGCAGTGGCATCACTAGGGGGTGGCTTTTGGGGCTATAGTCCCGAATCTGGGGCCCATAGCCCTGAGTCTCTGCAGGGGTCCCCAAGGGGAGGGGAGGCTCTCTGGGGACCCTGATTTTAAGGGGGAGGCTCTCTGGGGACCCTGATTTTAAGGGGGAGGCCCTCTGGGGACCCTGATTTTAAGGGGGAGGCTCTCTGGGGACCCTGATGCAAGGGGGAGGCTCTCTGGGGACCCTGATGCAAGGGGGGGGGCTCTCTGGGGACCCTGATGCAAGGGGGAGGCCCTCTGGGGACCCTGATGCAAGGGGGAGGCCCTCTGGGGACCCTGGTGTAAGGAGGGAGGCTCTTTGGGGACCCTGATGTAAGGGGGGGCTCTCTGGGGACCCTGATGTAAGTGGGGGGCTCTCTGGGGACCCTGATGTAAGTGGGGGGCTCTCTGGGGACCCTGATGTAAGTGGGGGGCTCTCTGGGGACCCTCATGTAAATGGGGGGCTCTCTGGGGACCCTGATGTAAGTGGGGGGCTCTCTGGGGATATACACACACACACGTATATTACTGTATATACCTGTGTATGCCCACCCAAGCGCATGCTTTTCTTTACTATGCTGCTATGGGCTCTAGCCCAAGATCTTTTGTAGACCTAGCAACGCCCCGAATCTGGGCCCTATAGCCCCGAGTCTCTGCAGGGGTCCCCAAGGGGAGGGCAGGCTCTCTGGATACCCTGATTTTAAGGAGGAGGCCCTCTGGGGACCCTGATGCAAGAGGGAGGCCCTCTGGGGACCCTGATGCAAGGGGGAGGCCCTCTGCTGACCCTGATGCAAGGGGGAGGCTCTCTGGGGACCCTGATGCAAGGGGGAGGCTCTTTGGGGACCCTGATGTAAGAAGGGAGGCTCTCTTGGGACCCTTATGTAAGGGGGGCTCTCTGGGGACCCTGATGTAAGTGGTGGGCTCTCTGGGGACCCTGATGTAAGCGGGGGGCTCTCTGGGGACCCTGATGTAAGTGGGGGGCTCTCTGGGGATAAAAACACACACGTATATTACTGTATATACCTGTGTATGCCGCCCAAGCGCATGACTTTCTTTACTACGCTGCTATGCGCTCTAGCCCCAGATCTTTTGTAGACCTAGCAACACCGCTGTTTACATGTATCACACTGAAACCCCTACACATTCCCCCAAAAAAGTGTCAAAAAGTAAAAATTACAGGAGACAGTTTGGGACAAGTCCTTTTATTAAAAAAAAGAAAAATGTCCCGTGATGTCCATTCATTTTCGATCACAGCGTCCGATGACCCGAGGAAAAAAAAAAAAAACAGGAAAAACTCCGCCTTGATGGGAGGCGTCCCGCTTTCGGGTAAAGCATTATTATTTCACGAGGGACACAGAGGCAGAGAAAAGGACGCAGGGAAAAGAAAAAAAAATGTTCAGCTCTTTGCCTTGAGTAGCTCTTTAACATTGGCCATTGCGGCCCCCAACCTAAAGCGTTCCATAGCATTACAAGTGACACAATCCCCCCCCCCCCAAATACATATGATATTAAACTAATTCCAGCCACTTCTGAGTCTCTATTACCCCATGAGGGTCTTAAGAAAACATAAGCGATAATAGCAGAGGCGAGGCCTTTCGCACATAAAGGACCCCTGGGACCCATATAAGACAGACGCTAAATAATGTTTATTAATATTAATGTGGCGGTCCTTTCAGCTGCGCGGGACTCGTCGCTCCAATGTACTCATTTACCTATTAATTACAGCTGCGCTTAACGCTGCCAAACACCCGTCCCTCTCTCTCTCTCTCCGAAAAGTAGGTGTTTCTTTGTGCCGGAAAAAATCCTCCTTTATTTTAAAGACAGAATTTAAAAAAAAAAATGTAAAAAATTATATTTCGCCTATGAAACGTTTTCCCGTCCCAGAAGTTCTTCGAATTTCTACCACTGAGGCTTAAAGAATGGACTAATCGCTTAATTGATCTAACTCTTGCTCCTGTAGCAAATTATGACGCATTTTCTTGTAAAAATGATTAAGTTGCTAATTAAGCTGTTTATAACCCGTTTCCCTGGGTTGCCAATGATAATTTACATGCAAATTAGCTACGGGAGGGGACTCACAAGGGTCCTAAGTTCATTATCAAGTTAATTACTGTTTGCATACTTAAGCACTCCTCTTATAAATTGTGACATTTGACTTAATAGGCAAAAAAAAAGATAATTAGACCAAAGAGAGGGGGAGGGGGGGGGGGATTGCGTTCTCTCTGCAAATATTATCCCTTTTTCAATTTTGGTTTTGCATATTTTTTTTTTTTTAATTGTATACTGTTATACGTTTTATGGTTGATGCATATAAAACCGAGAGAAAGGCAGAGAAACGTTTGTGTGTTTGTTGCCTGGAACAGCCAATTAGATTGCAGGTTACATTTTTCTCGTATAAAAAGTGGAAGGATGCTATTGGCCATGGTGGGCAACAAGGGTCCCTCTAGATTGAGGAACATTTGTAGTATGCTTGGCATCATGCCGGCCAGCTTTCTTAAAGTAGCAATAAACCATGTACACGGGTAGCAAGAGACTGGTTCACGGTTGCAACATGGTCCTATTGACCCCAACGGGCAGTGCCGCCTGTCAAACTCTCTAAGCCCAGTTAAATTTGCCATGGCCATGAAGCAAAGTGTTAGGGCCATGGCAAGTGTACTTCCACCCTGCAACCACCCATCTAAATCCTGACACTGCAGCCAGATGGTGTAGTTGACATGCAAATTTACGGTGGGTGGTTACGGGGCGGTAAAAGCGCAAATCAACTGCCTGCCCCAGCAGCCAAGCTTTAGAAATTTCAAATTTGCAGATCACAGACTTTCAGCCAGCGTATTGGTTGTGTTATATTTCAATACAAATTTCACCCTTGGGATTTAAAAAAAAAACAAAAAAAAAAACTTCTGAATGCCTGGAACTGCAGATCACTTTCCAGAGGACTGTTTCTGGGGAAGCTACTGTTGCTGGAGTGGCTGTGAAGATTATTTCTAAGAAAGCAGCAAGAGGACCAGATCCTCACCCACTTTAAATTGAGGACCAGGTGGTAGAGCGGGTCTGAGTAGCTGTGATCCGTGGCCCAGTTAACTCCACAAGACCCGTGGTGCTGGGCAGGAACATTTTGAAGGACTTAAACCTGCCCCTCCGGTTAGAATGAGCGTACTGCGGGCAATATGGCTCAGAGTACGTCAGGCTTTTGAGACACAACGCGGAGCTACTAAAAGGCAAACTGAACAAGTGGAGGTGGTCTGTCGTCGTCGTTGCCCCCCCCCCCCCCCAGAAGCAAAAGTAAATTTTGGCAACGCTACAGGAGGTGGTCTGGTCCCTGAATGGGGGCCCACAAAATGCTACAAGGAGCCACAGTGATGGTAGAACCCCACAAGGATTGCAAGACGCCCGGAGAATGGTTGGTGGGCCGTACCCTATCTAAGGTTCACCGCGGAAGGGTGTTAGTACAGGTCATCACTAGTAACTGTATTAAAGTCACCTCCAAAGACCACTTGCCGGGATGTAAAAAGAAATGGCTTGATCCTTGTAGAAGGGCGTTTCCTGTCCCACTTTGTGTGCGATCCATACATGCCCTCTCACAAGGACATCTAAGACCATACATCTCCCAATCTCCTCCTCAATAACCCACCAGACAGTTACCATGCTGGTTTTAAACAACACTGCCACACCGCCGTAAGGCTCGGCCGCAAGAGACCAGTAGGATGGACCATACCTCCACTCTCTCTTGGCCATATGAATATCTGCCAAGGAGGTGAGTCTCTTGCAAAAAAAAATGTCAGCATCTAACAAAGCTGACCAAAAAGAAGGCCATAGAACGAGCTCTTACTGACTTAATGCTGGCGACATTTATTGTCACCACTTTTAACGGAGGGGGGAACCGCCATTTGGGTTATTTGGTGGATTGCGTCTTAGCTCCCCTCTGCTGCTCATCACCAGAAGCCTCTCTCTTTCTTGAGGCCGCCTCAAACTCCATTTCTGAATCTGAATTTTGCTCCGAAGAAGCCCCAGCTGAGGAAATATCTAACTTAGAGGACCTATGACGGTTGGAGACAGGCACTGGAGCTTTCCGTCCCCGTTCTATCCTCACCGCCTGCTTCTTCCGCTGCCAAACCTTCCTTCTTTCCTCCAGGTATTGCAGGTCAGCTTCAGAGATGCTCTCATCCCTTGCTTTTTTCTTTGAAGTCTTCAGAGAAGACTTCTTTACAGAGGAAGAAGCAGCACCCCTTTTGATACTCTCTACCACTCCTGGTGGGGGACTTTCTTTAAGTCAGACTTAGGAGGGGTAGACTCCTGGGGGTAACTGACTCGGAAGGGCACAGACTTGGAAGGTTCTGACACAAGAGGAGAGGGTACAGTAGGCTGGGGAAACATAGAGACAGATACAGAAGGAATACTTACAGACACAGGAGGGGTGGCCACAGGAATTTGGGAGGGATCCTGAACAGGACTAGGGGAGTCAGTCACCGCAGAGGAGGATGGTACACCAGGGGCCTCACCCTCCAACCTGTCCAGCCTCAACAGGTCATCTATTACCTTCTTTTGCCATATTGTGCCAGGCCTCAGGACTGTAGGGGTGACCAAGGCGATGGCACAGGTTGCACCTTATCATCTGGGTGCAGTCCTTAGCCACATGACCCTGACCCCGACACACTGAACAGGAGGAGCTCAAATGCCCTTTTTCTCCACAGCGGTGACACAGCTTCGGCTGACCAGGGTAGAAAATACTCATCCTATCCCTCCCTATAAAAGCTGAGGAGGGCAGGTGACGGACAACATTCCCATCTCTGGCCAACCTGACTGTTACTGACCAACCCCCAGTCCAGATATTATGTTCATCAAGGATTTTATTGGGCTTAGTCAAAACCTCACCATAATTTTTTAACCAGACCTCTAGATCTGGAGCAGGGAAGCTCTTATTAGTGAAAATAATTGTGATTTTTTTTTCACTGTTGACCTTTGTGAAACTGCAACTGGGGCCGGACCTTCCTATTCGGGTCTTGACCTGCACCGAGCCTCATATCGCTCCCAGAACAGGTCAAGACCCTCTGGCTTGGTGAAGCTAATAGTATATTCCTGTGTCCCAGCTACATGTATTAGGGCATACAGGTCGTTCGACCCAGAACCCTTCTCCAAAATCATGTCCACCATTGGACGCCGTGCTGGAGGGATTGCACCACCTTCCCATTTAAGAATGACTACATTTCGTCTCGGACCCCCAGCAGAAGCCAGAGACCTTAGACCAGATTCTGGGGTGCGTAAAGTGGTAGCTTGTAGGGGAAAACCCGCTTGAAAGTGGAGTTACCAGGAGCAGAGCATACCACCTAAGCAAATGTAGGCTTATCAGGGCCAAGGCCCCACACTGATGTCACAGTAGTCTGTATATTATTATTAATTGCTTGGACTGAGCTGGGACGATTGTCCATCACACTTGTGCGGGGACGATTGCTATCAGTTACACACACACATTCAATTTCCCATCAGGAATAGTCAGTTCCTGCTGCAATACCAGCTGTCTCCTGAAGCTGTGCTGTAGAGTCTTCAGCAGCTGTGGGGCAAACAGCTTTGGACTCAGCTAAAGGAGTGTTAACAGGCTGGGCTGAGACTTGTAGTTCCTCTACAGAAATGACATTTTTTAAATGTAACTTTTGCTGCACTGCAGCATCAGCATGCACAGCATTGCTGCACACAGGATTAGCAACTTGATTGTTGTCACTGGGCACGCTTTCAGCATTACTCATGGTGTTAAATGGTACAAAAACAATTTTATCCCCTGCTTGGGGCTTAACATTATCAAGCACATCATCAGTTATATCCTCATCAGCGCCAACTGATCCCCCCCGCATAGGAGACTCCATTGCCTGGATGACCCTCCCCATGCCTCCTGAGTCCTGGGAAGGTATGGGGCTGCTTACCTCTCCCTGAGGGGGCAGGGGGGTCAGAACAGGGGGCCTATATCTCCACCTCCTCCTTTGCCATCACTGCAAACCTTTGATCATTGCCAAACTTCTCCTTGAAAAGCCCATCTCTTCCTTCCATCATGGACACAATGGTCTCCTGGTGTTCCACCCGGACTTTAGCCAGTTGAATTTCCAAATCCATTGATCCGCGGCTCCAGCTATGCAAGCCCTCATGCTGCCTTCGCAAACGCTTCAGCTCTGCTCTCAGTTTGTACAGCTTGTGTCTCTCCCTATTCAGGACCTTAATCCCGGCCACCACTCGCTCCCGAATGGCCTCAAAGCCTTCATCCTCACCAGGGGCAGAGAGATCTCCAGCCATGGCTTGTACAGGGGCAGGCATATCACCCAACGGCCCAGGAGTTGGCTGCAAACTTCCAGCAGGAGAGGCCCCGCTGGCCTCCATGGCTTCCCCAGAAAGGAGCCAGGAGAGCTGGGAGAGGTTTCACCACCACACTCCCCTCACACAGATCACCTGGAGAAGCTTCAGTATCACAGCAGGAGAGACACCTTCCTCCTGACACACCTGTGCTCCATGATGGGTGGGGCACTATTCCTCCCACTGACACCAATGATGGGGCACTATTTCTTTCACTGACACCAACGATGGGGCAATATACCTCCCACTAATACCTACAATAGGCAATTAATCCTTCCACTGACACCAATGATGGGGCACTATTCCTCCCAATAATAAAATGATGGGGCCAGGAGCGGATCCAGGGGGGGGCAACTGGGCAATTGCCCCCAATAATTCAGGTGAGTGAGTGGGCAGGCTGCTTCGCGGGTGAGAGATTGGGCGGCTCCGCGGGTGGCTCCACAGGTGAGAGAGTGGGTGGGTCCGTGGGCGGGCCGGGCTGTTGGCCGGCTCGGTTGGTGAGCGGACGGGAGGCTCTGCGGGCGGGTAAGAGTGCGGGCAAGCATCTGGGCGGCTCGGTGGGTGAGCGGACAGCTGGCCAATCAGGGAGCCAGCCCTGCATCCCTGCAGTGCAGTTCCACCCTCACTGTGCAGGCAGCTGCGGGAAGCGGAGAAATGACATCATCTCTCTGCTGCCTCACTGGTAATCTGCTGCTTGACTCTGGGACACAGCAAGAGACCACCTTAGCAGGAAAGTGACACAGCAAGAGACAATCCACAACGTGTGGCAGGGGAGGTGGCAAGTGACAATCCGCAACGTGTGGCAAGTGACAATCCGCAACGTGTGGCAGGTAACGTGGCAAGTGACAATCCGCAACGTGTGGCAGGTGACTTGGCAAGTGACAATCTGCATCTGGTGACAGGCAACGTGGCAAGTGACAATCTGGATCTGGTGACAGGTGACGAGGCAAGTGACAATCTGGATCTGGTGACAGGTAACATGGCAAGTGACAATCCGCAACTTGTGGCAGGTGACGTAGCAAGTGACAATCTGCATCTGGTGACAGGCGACGTGGCAAGTGACACGCTCAGGGCTCCCACTGATTCTGCATTATGGTGAGTTGAACTATTTCATTTTATATAACAATCTAAAAATAGACATAATGCGCTTCAATCATCCTGACACCATATCAACCATGGTGCCGTGATGATTGAAGCGCCAACCCCAGCCATTTATCCGATAAATTGCCCCCAAAAAAAGTATTTTCTGGCAGTGCCCCTCTGGAGACTAGACTCTGGATCCACCCCTGGATGGGGCACTATTCCTCCCACTAATATCAATGATGGGACACTATTCCTCCCACTGATACCAATGATGGAGTATGATTCCTCCTCCTACTAACCACAGGTACTATGTAATCTTTTTACTCCCACTGACCACAATGCCTTGGACAAAGTACTGCATTCTGGTAACTAGGTGGAGTGGACGATTATATGAAATAAACATATTAGACATTTGCACAGTGATTTTGTTTATTTTTATTTTTTTATAAATAGACCCTTTGGTGTGATTTCTGAGATAAAGATGGCAGGATCAGAATTTGGTGTTAACATCATGCAACCTTGCATCCATTCTATTTGGCACACTTAGATCCCCAAATAATAACAGTTAACATCATTTGAACACTTCTTAATGGGCCACTGACCATATACTAACCTGGTGTTCTAGGGCGTTTAATTCTCCATGACCGACCAACAACTGAACCATGAGTTTTGGCTGGGCTGACCCATTAAATTCATGTTTCTTTTATTTTTCGTTTTTTTTTCATGTTTCGTTTAGTTTTTCCATTTATCACCTGTTCATTTTTTTCTTACCCATTAGAAAATGAACATTCCTCTCATCTTGAAAGGTCAACGTTTTCCTATGGGGAGTAAAAAGCCATGTATTTACCATTGGAGGCATTCCAAGTCCGTCTTCGGCTATTCTTCTGGCACCTTTGCAGGTGTCTCCTGCTCTGGGTATAAACAAACCTCCTAATGTTCTGAAATTGAATGCCAGAAGCTCATTCAGCCCAGGAACGGGCACCAAATGCAGAATTTGACTCTCCTATAATCTCCTATAACAGCACTTAGTTTGGGCTTGAAACCAGATCGAGGGAGGTGACAGAATACCATTTGTCTAGAACATCTGAAGACTCGTTGATTGAAAAGTATGCCGAGGCCAAGCGATGGAGAGGATCCGATGCTAAATAAAGTCCATCAAGGCCTGCGCCAAAACCACAATGTTCGTTTCACTTCATCTCCAAGGCAGGGCTAAAAAACATAGCCTACAGAACATGGGTCCTATGGGGACCCTCAGCCAGTCTGTGCGGGGAAATAATACAGAAATCTGGACAGATACTAAAAACTTACTGGAAATCGTGAAGCGTGGAGTCCAACAATTGTCAGGATGTTCCAAATAAACCAACAAGTTTGGAGCTTTGTGTTGAGGTTTGCAGTTCAGCTTCATTTGACTCGATAAATAGATTATCACCACTTACAAAGAGTTGGGCAAAGATCCTGAAGCAGTGCTGGGTTGGAACCAAAGAAGAGGCCTGGCATTTTAAGTAGAAGAGTCTGTTTATGTGTACAAAACCAAATGTATGTAGTCTTAAAACTACAGTAATGGTATAGAAACATATACAGTTATTTAATAGGACAGCAGTCACCAACCACTGGTCGTGGACCACTGGACCACTGATGGTCCTAATGAAAATTCTGGTGGGTTCTTCCACAATTCAACATTGTGGTGAATTTATACCGCCCAATAATGTTTCCAATGTTGTTCTCAATGCGCACTGACAGTCAATACTGTCAGTGCACATTGATTCCCAATACCTCCTCTGTAATTCCAGCTTCTTTGAACTCAGAGGGAGGTGCAGAGAGCAGGAGGTGAGGAAGGAGGGGACTTCCAACGGCAGTGTTGATCACAGACTGTGGGAGGGAGCACGGAGCCCGAGTACTCACAGAATGTACAGCGTGAAGTAGAAAAAGCAGTTTCCTGGTGTGCCGACAGCATCTGCCTCGGCCTGGCCAGTATGTACCCAAGAGGGGAAGCTTCCAGAAAGGATGCACTTTTCCTACTCAACTGGATCCTCTCCCTAATGCTAAGCACTGTCCCTGACAGATAAGTGACCTGTCCCTACTCTACCCACATTTGAAATGCACGCTCAGGAGCTAGGGTCTGAAATAGATTCTGCCTGACCCATGATGACCTCTAGAGTCACATGGGCTGTCAGAATTCAATCAGATAGCTGCCCCAGTGACCCAGGAAACCAGGGTTTCTCAACCAGGGTTCCCCCAGAGGTTCCTGGGGGTTCCTTGAGCTATTACCAATGTCTACCTCTCAGATAAGATCCCACTGACACCATTGATGTTTTCAGCTATCTGTAAGGGGGTCATTCTTCCCAATGACCACAGGTGTAAGGAACATTCTTCCCACTGACCATCACACTAATGTATCACGAGTTGTAGATATAGTCACTTTTAGCAAGGGTTCCTTGAGATCAGAACATTATTTTAAGAGCTTCTCTGTTTTGAAAATGTTTAGAGAGGGAAAAAAAAGAAAAGATTGAGAAAGGATGCCATATAGGAACCATGTTTTTCTCGACTTCCTCCCCCTCTGCAATGCCGCTGCAGTTTAGCACTACCTGCTGTGGAGAAAACAGACTGCATCTGCCTACACCCTGATGAAGGGGAATTGTTTTGGCCTCCAAAATGAGTTAGCTGCCTTTTTTTTTTTGGACATTTGTGTGTAGCGATTATGCTTGGAGTGACCACTTAAAATAACCCAGGTCTCTCCTACCTGTCTAGAGGATACCAGCTCAGATGCTGGTTTCAGAACACACCAACACACATAGGCTCAGTCTAGGGGTGTCTTTTTGACGTTTTATTACAGTACTTGAACAGGAGAGAGGGATAAGGCAGCGGGATACTCCAAAAAATACCTAAGCAGGTGCAGGAGGAGATATTCTCAAGCAAAGGCCTTCAGCCCTAAGTATTGCTGGAGGTAGAGGGGACAGTCAGCTAAGCTGAGGCTAAATCGAAGCAGTCACAGTTCTTGTAGCAAACTCTGGCATCTAACCTATAAAATACAGGCACGCCCGAAGCTCCAGGCAAAGGGCCCTACTCACAATGTCCAGACAGCTCCCCAACCTGGTTCCCAGTCAGTGGCGGAATTATAGGGGTCGCTGAGGTTGCCATGGCGACCGGGCCCCTTGCTGCAGGGGGCCCTTGAGGGCCCCCTGTATACACTACTTTGATAGGGGAGCGGAGACAAGCTGCCCGATCCTAAGCCGAACTGTATTCGGCACTGTGCAGGGAGCTGCTCACATTGATTACAAAGTGAAAGCACAGTGCTGTGCTCTTTGTCTCCCCCTACAGTGCAGTACCCGACAGGAAGAGCTAAGGTAAAGTTCTGCCGTTTTTTTATCTACTGTATGTGTGTTTATGTGTATGTGCATGTATGTGTGTGTGTATGTGCATGTATGTGTGTGTGTATGTGCATGTATGTGTGTGTGTGTGTGTGTGTGTATGTGCATGTATGTGTGTGTGTGCGTGTATGTGCATGTGTGTGTGTATGTGCATGTGTGTGTGCATGTATGTATGTGTGTGAGTGTGTGTGCATCTATGTATATATGCATGTGTGTGTATGTATGTAGTAGCGGTGCATCCATAGGGGCCCATGGGCGCCGCCCCCTCTCTCCAGGCGCCCCTCTATCACAAATAGATAGATTCATGCATAGTGTGAATCTATCTATGGCCGCCATTGCCCCCCCTATTCAGACGCCTGGCCCCTTTTTGGACGCCGGGCGCCTCAATTACATCGGCAGGGGTGTTTTAAAGCTTCAAAATAGGTGAACTGCGAGTGCCATGCTTGGCACTCACAGTCCACCCAGGTGTGTTAGAAAAGCGAATAAATATTCGCTTTCCTAACACTGAACCGCCTCTCCACCAATCAGGTGCTCGGGTCTGTTACACGTCACCTGATTAGCTGAAACGACAGGCGCCGCTATTGGATGCCTATCAGGAGGAGAGGATGGGAGGAGACGCATGGAGGACCCCGCTCGTCGACGTCACCCGATGCCCCACCGAGACAGGGTAAGTGCCGGGCAGACTGCGAGCGGGCAGGGGGGTCACAGTGGCAGCATTTGATGGCACAGTGGCTGCGTTTCATAGGCACAGTGGTGGCAATTGATAGGCACAGTGGCTGCGTTTGATGGGCACAGAGACTGCGTTTGATGGGCACAGTGGCTGCGTTTGATGGGCACAGTGACGGCAATTGATGGGCACAGTGGCTGCGTTTCATAGGCACAGTGGTGGCAATTGATAGGCACAGTGGCTGCGTTTCATAGGCACAGTGGTGGCAATTGATAGGCACAGTGGCTGCGTTTGATGGGCACAGAGACTGCGTTTGATGGGCACAGTGGCTGCGTTTGATGGGCACAGTGGCTGCGTTTGATGGGCACAGTGGCGGCAATTGATGGGCACAGTGGCTGCGTTTGATGGGCACAGTGGCTGCGTTTGATGGGCACAGTGGCGGCAATTGATGGGCACAGTGGCTGCGTTTGATGGGCACAGTGGCGGCAATTGATGGGCACAGTGGCTGCGTTTGATGGGCACAGTGGCTGCGTTTGATGGGCACAGTGGCTGCATATGATGGGCACAGTGGTGGCAATTGATGTGCACAGTGAGGCTGCAATTGATGCGTTTTTTAAAGAATTTTTCAGTTTGCTTGCGCCCCCCAAAAAATTTTGAGCACCATCTGCCACTGGTTTATATGTGTGTGTATTTATGTATGTATGTGTGTGTGTGTGTGTGTGTGTATGTATGTGTGTTTACATGTATATATGCACATTTTATGTATGCGCTTTTAATCCTGACCCCCTATATGTGTCCCATTAGAACCAATTTTTTTTTTTTTTTTGCTTGTTCATAGTACCAGCAAAAAAAAATGTTGTTCCTCTGAAAAGTGATCCATGCTCAGATCGCTTTTCAGAGGCATTTGACAGCCGGTAAAGAGGCAATATGTTGCCTCCTGACCGCCTGTTTTAACCCCTTAAATGCATCATCACTATGCTGCAACTGCATGCAATGCACACAGTTGCAGGGTGGTTGCAGTGCAGCCACTTCAAGGGTGCCCTGACTGGAAAAAGATTGAGAAACACCGACATAGAGGAACCCATCTCTCCATTTTCCTCCTGCAGCCGCTGAATGTATGTGGGAGGGAGAGGAGGAGAAGCGGGGGGGGGGGAGAAATCTATTCCTTTACATGCAGCCACCCACTTGCGACCGGACCCTGGTGTTCCGCCATCGGGCTCGGAGAAAAGAGCCCTATCCGGGGGTCAGGGGGGGCCCTTAATGGTTTCTTGCATCGGGGCCCTGAAGATTCTAGTTACGCCTCTGTTCCCAGTGACACTCTTCAGTAAAAGGAGTCCTTCTCAAGCCCAGATTCCTAAGGTAGTATTCTCCAGCTAGTTTCTTTAATCCAGGCTCCTTCAGCCCCTCAGTCAAGCACAGGCTGAGGCCTGACAGCCACAACTCTTCAGTTACATAGTCTGCCACCCAGAGGGGCAGAGGCCCCAAGAGAAGAGCTCTAAACAGACCCTCCCAAACATTTATCTTCTCACCAGCCACACCTTCTGGGCTCCCTTCGCAGGGATTGGCTAAGGTCAGATAAATATTCATAACCCACTGATTGATCCTCCCGCACTATTTCTGGAAGCTTCTTCCAGAGGTAGGCAGGAGCAATCAACCACCAGGCTTAGAGAGACCTGACCAGACCTGTAAAATAAATTGCTGCTCAGGTGAGTACAGCAGAGCAAAAAGCTAAATGAATCCCGCCTAGGGCAGGACACTACATGTGGAATCAAATAAATACATTTGGACTCTAAGAAATATGTATTTAGTGCTCCTTCTGGCTCAGTTATACATAGACTACTTCCACTGAGGTCTGTGTCTTCACAAACATTGCACCATTGCTTTCATAGTAGTAAGTCTGAGTTAAAATTAATTTTTTGTATCCAAAATCATTTGTAAAGTTCTATTTCTACCAGGATACATGATTCTCCAGTCAGTTTTGAGTGCCCAGTGGATCTCACTGCAGGTGCATGGCCTACACTTGGCTGTAGAGACGTTTAAAGTTTTGGTTGAGTTGGACCAACGGAGGTTGAGCCATTATTATTCTGCCTCCTCTCCTCACTTGATGTGTGTGTGAAAGCTCCAGACTGATAAAAGTGAAAAATGGTTCTGATGGATCTACCGTAAAGCAGTTTTTCCTTCAAATAAGCAGATCCATGACTGAAGTATAGTATAAGTGGACTCCATTCTGGTCCTAAGTTGCTACCACTCTCGTAGAGACAAAGGCAGAGTCGGCCGAAGGCAACTATTCTTACGGGCCGTTGCCGTACGTGACAGACATTTATTAACAACTTGTAAATTGCCCAAAATTTACAAACTTTATGTCAGGGCTGTGCTCAGCCCTTCCTTCTCAAAGCTGGTCGCTCAGCTGTCGGCTAATTGCCAGCTTCTTTCTCTCCACAGTGACTCACCTGTTGATGATATCCTGCTCGTCAGTCCTGCCTACTTAAGCCGTCCAGCCCAGATGATCTCTGCCTTCGCCTTGGTCACACATTCCTTCTGGCTCCAGATCCTACTTGCTGTTCTACTACGCCCATCTCTGGTTCCCTGACATTTTGGCTTGTCTGACTATCCGTTCCACTTCCTGAACTCTGGCTATGTTTTGACTACGTTTACCCTGTTTACCTTATTATTATTAATAATAAACAAGTGTGATTTAACTGTACTTCTGTCTCAGTCTGATTCATGGTTTCTGACACTTTACAAACTGTCCGTAAATTTACGGACAGTTGGCAACCCTATCCAGGAGTCCATCAGGGGCGATCAGCCCCTTGAACCTCACAGATCCCTTCCCCTACTGAGAAAGACAATTTACCCTGAACTGGAACCCCGGGATTGGATAGGCCCTTACTAAATATTCAGGCTGGGCATTTGAATTATCCCACCCTAATCTCCAGAAGCTTCTCCTAGAGCCAGAGGGAGGCAATCAATCTCACAGACTGTGGAGACTTGAGCAGACCAAACCAAACAATTTCAGCTTCTGTGGCTACAGCAGAAGCTCAAACTAAATTTTCCTAGAAGCCTGGCAAGAGGCGGAGCTACATAGGTTAGTATTTAAATTAGGCTAAGAGTCAGGATAGTCTTTGAATAGTTCTAGGGATGCATAGGGATAGGTTAAGCCAAAAGTTGAACAGGTTGTTGTTAGGATAAGATTTAGGTTTGGGTAAATGTTAGAAAAAAAGTGCTAAGACAAAGTAATGTTTATATAAGTCATAAAGATAAGTTATTATCTGGGATAGGTTGAGGGATAGGCAGGGCCATATTCATTGTTAAGGGCCGTACACATGGGCTCAAGATCGGATGGCATTGGCCGGTTCAATGGAAACTATCCGCCAGTTTTCGTCCAAAAATACAAAACAAATATAATACATTACATCACTTCTGAAGTTGTATTCTATCGTATGAGAATTTTCGTGAAATGAGTAACCTCTTCATTTTCGATATGAGACTAGCATGCAAAAAAAGAAATGGACAATCATTTGTCCAATATTCTCATCATGTGTATGACCCTTTAGCCAGGTGACAACCAGTAAAACGAGAACATTTTCTGTGTAAAGAGGGTGTCAGGTCACCTGAGGCCAGGTGACAGATGCACCCCGTTGGGGTCAGGAGTGCACCGCTAAGGTAGTGGACCCTACGGCTGACTGCTGCGGATGGAACTCTGGGTGGTTCAGGAAGGCAGGTCCACTGGAGCACCAACACGGATCCCACAGGGAGCTAGAGCATAACATTCCCCAGGGCGCGGAGTCTAAGAGCCAGCAAGTTTTCACCAGAGCCTCTAGTGGTGAGGATGGACTGCACTGCAACTGGCTCCAGGTCGCGACCCCCGGGGTCTCCCAGCTCACGTATACGGTAGGTTATAGGAGGATGGAGAGGAAGCAGCAGCCCAGGACAACAATGGATGGTAAGGAGGTAAGCCAAAGGTCGGGGTGACTAGCAGACAAGGATAAACAGAGAACACGCCAAAGGTCAGGGTCACAAGCAGGCAGGGATCCAAAGGTCAGGGTCACAAGCAGACAGGGATAGTCGAGAACACGCCAAAGGTCAGGGTCACAAGCAGACAGGGATAGTCGAGAACACGCCAAAGGTCAGGGTCACAAGCAGACAGGGATAGTCGAGAACACGCCAAGATCGGTAACAGAGACAAACGTAGAGCACACGGCAAGCAGGAAACAGGAAACCAAACACACAATATTGCACGGCAAGGCAGGCTTGGAGAACACAGTGTTAAATAGTGGTTCCTGTTGAGGCTAGTATGGAGCCACACTGAGGGAAGATTACTTAACCATGCAGGTGTGAGAGTACAAGCCCTACTGCTGATACCCAGACCAGGTAAGAGACAGACAGGTCATGAAAGTATTACTGCAAGGTCATGACAGAGGGAATCCCAGCAGAGGGGTGCTGCCATAGGTGGCAAAGATTGTGTGCCTACAGGCTCCAGTGATAAGAATCCGGAACATGAAACATGGTCACATTTCGCACATCCCCCCCCCCCCCCCAGTCTAAAACCATAACCATTCTTGCCTAGATACTTCTTCTTCCCACAGCATCAGGTTTTTTTTTTTTGCCGCAACTGTGTGCACAGCAATGTCATACATTCACGGATCCATTCTAAAGGATGAGTGAATGGTGGACTACAAAATCCATCTGTTACCATGGGAGAGGGACTCCCAATAGAACATGAGTGTGGTGATGTCACCACACTTGTAGTACATTGATTAGCTGCTTCAGCCCCATAATGTAAGGTCTGTAACTCTGTTCAGACCTGGGACTTGATGACTAGTCTACAAGGGCGTGGGCATTGCACCCTTGTGTGGGCAGGTGCAGTCTATTTTCTCCACTGCAGGTGGCGTTCATCCGCAGCGGCATTGCAGGGAGATAGAACGTAGAGAGGAACATGGTTCCTCTACGGTTTTCAGGGTCACTGGGGAAGAGATCCGATTGGATGCTTTCGCCCCATGTGACTCTAGCAGCCAACTTGGGTCAAGCAGAGCCTATTTATGGAAGAAAAGGAAAAAATTGGTTTCACACCAGACCATCAGATACTTGATAAGAAGTCCTTTATTGTCGTATGCCAATCAAACATGCAGGGTTACAGGTAGTTGACGCGTTTCACATGGATGTACCGTGCTTGTTCACAATTTTTCCTTTTCTGCGCTTTGTGAAAGATACTGGGCCGAGGTTAGCACCTGGAACCCAGTGCACCTGATTATTGCCTGATACGGTTTGTGTGTGCTTCTTGTTTAGAGCATATTTAGGGCCCTGGCTCCCAGGCTTGGTGCTCATTGCGCGTGTGGGTGGTGTAGGGACAGATCACCCGTCAGAGGTACAGTGATTAGCGGCATGGAGAGGTTCCAGTCAAGTAGGGAAAGGATAGGGACACGCCATCCTTGTGGAGGCCTTACCATTAGGGTCCAGACCGGCCAGGCTGCTTTCTGCCCCTCAAGACAGATGCTGTAGGCACATCTGAGACCTGATCTGCCACAAATATTACTGTGCTTGTTCCCGGTTGGGTGCCTTCCTGCGGGGTTTGTTGTGAACTGCATCGTGTGTAGGCAGAGGGGAGCATGGTTGCTCTATGGTTTCCAGGATCACTGGGGAAGCAATCCAGTTGGATGCTTTCCCCATATATGACTCTAGCAACCATTTTGGGTTAGAGCCTATTTAAGGCCCTGGCTACCAGGCTTGGTACGCATTTTGCATGTGGGTGGTATAGGGACAGGTCACCCGTCTGACAGGGACAGTGATTAGTGGCAGGGAGAGGTTCCAGTTCAGTAGGGAAAGGATAGGGACACGCCATCCTTCTTTCGAATATTCGTAAATTCGAATATTTGAAAATTCGTAAATTGTAAATTCAAAAACCTGAAAATGTGAAAATCTGAAATAATAACGAACTATTAAATTATAGGTATTGGAATTTCCTTTCAAATTTGGCTGTTAGTGAACGTAACGAATACGAATTTTTCGAAATAACGAATGCCGTATCTAAATGAATTAAGAAATGGTGGGAAAAACTTGCGCTAATGAGCAAAACATGATAAATCAAAAATTAAATTCACAAAGATGCAGCTGCAAAAAAAACTCCAAATATCCATGAAGTAGTAAACATATAAATAAAAATTTGTGCGCTAGCAATAATATAATTGGGAAAATGCTCGGAGACACAATTTATATATGAATCCCAGCAAAAATAATAAAGCAATAACAGGTGTATGAAATCCTCTCTCAAAGATCAGAAAAAATTATTTGAATATTCTGAAAATAAGATATAAACAATCACACATCCGAAAAACACCTATAATCAGTCCATGAATAGATTAAGCAAAATAAAGTGAAAAGAAAGAAAAAAGTCAGTTTGGTGTATCACATCACAAAATCAGGAAAATAGTAAGTTGTAAAGAACATTTCCGAATACACATTGATTGCAGAAGAGAAGTAATGGATGTACCCTTACCCCATTCGTTGGACCTCCTCTGTGGCAAGGTCGTATGGGCTTGCAGATATAACCCTCTGCGGGGACAGATGGAATGGTGATGTCCGGGTCCTGTCAGCGTGCACCACCGACTCCAATCTGATCCGGCTGATCCAACTGCTCCAACATCAGAGGGGAGACTCAGGAGTGGGAGAATCCATATTTAAGAAAAAACAAGGGGAAGAACTCCAATAGTGTAATAATGTTGGGGATTTATTGGTTAAAATAAACCACAGATATACATGTAAAAAGTTCCAATATGGGAAAAAAAAGTTACATCTAAAAAGCCGGCATAAAACAGAGGCTGAACGCCCGTGCAAACAAGAAATCAAGAACACGTGATGGCAAGCACTGCGAGGCCACGCCCTACATGTTTCGTCACACGTGACGTCTTCTACGGGGCACGTAGAAGACGTCACGTATGACGAAACATGTAGGGCGTGGCCTCGCAGTGCTTGCCATCACGTGTTCTTGATTTCTTGTTTGCGCGGGCGTTCAGCCTCTGTTTTATGCCGGCTTTTTGGATGTAACTTTTTTTTCCCATATTGGAACTTTTTACATGTATATCTGTGGTTTATTTTAACCAATAAATCCCCAACATTATTACACTATTGGAGTTCTTCCCCTTGTTTTTTCTTAAATATGGATTCTCCCACTCCTGAGTCTCCCCTCTGATGTTGGAGCAGTTGGATCAGCCGGATCAGATTGGAGTCGGTGGTGCACGCTGACAGGACCCGGACATCAACATTCCATCTGTCCCCGCAGAGGGTTATATCTGCAAGCCCATACGACCTTGCCACAGAGGAGGTCCAACGAATGGGGTAAGGGTACATCCATTACTCCTCTTCTGCAATCAATGTGTATTCGGAAATGTTCTTTACAACTTACTATTTTCCTGATTTTGTGATGTGATACACCAAACTGACTTTTTTCTTTCTTTTCACTTTATTTTGCTTAATCTATTCATGGACTGATTATAGGTGTTTTTCGGATGTGTGATTGTTTATATCTTATTTTCAGAATATTCAAATAATTTTTTCTGATCTTTGAGAGAGGATTTCATGCACCTGTTATTGCTTTATTATTTTTGCTGGGATTCATATATAAATTGTGTCTCCGAGCATTTTCCCAATTATATTATTGCTAGCGCACAAATTTTTATTTATATGTATCTAAATGAATGGAACGTAACAAACTAATAATAATAAATAACAATAATAATAAAAACTTTTTATTATTATTATTTATTATTCATTCGTTTCCGTTCCATTTGTTCAGATGCGGCATTCGTTATTTCGGATAATTTGTAACTTCGGATAAATTCGTATTTGTTACGTTCACTAACAGCCAAATTTGAAAGCAAATTCCAATACCTATAATTTAATAGTTAGTTATTATTAGCTAGTTAGTTAGTTATTTAGAATTTTTGGATTTTCGTTCTTTCAAATTTTGGGATTTTCTTTCTTATTTTCGGATTATTTTATTTTTCGGATTTTCGAATTTATGGATTTTCGAATTTTGCCAATTTACGAATTTTCGAACTTACGAATTTACGAATTTACGAATGTTCGAATTTACAAATTTGTGAATGTCCAAATTTCCGAATTTACAAATTTTCGAATTACCGAATTCACAAATTTACGAATTTACAAATTTTCGAATTTACGAATTGTGATCATAACGAATGACCCGAAAAACAAACAAAAAAAAAATGAATGAAATGAAAACTAACTAATTTTTCAGCAGTGCACATGTCTAGTTGTATTGCTTAGCAGGTGCCAATGCAAAAAAATAAAAATAAATACACATTTTTTCTTTTCTCAATATGGATTAATTTATTTTACATTTTTTGCAAAAGGTGGAATATGCTTTTAATACTGGACAAAGGACAGGTCAGTGTTAGAATTCGTTTTAGTGCAAGGCAATTGGCAGGATTGTAGTTAGTGTTAGGATTAGTTTAGGAGAGACGTAGTTTGCGTTCCAGGACTTGGTGTGGGGAAAGGTTAGTGTTGAAAGGTTGGTGTTAGGGTAAGTTTAGGGGAAAAGCAAGTGGCAGAATTGGGTCTGAGGATGGTTTAATGTTAGCATTAGTTTTAGGGAAAGGAAAATAGCAGTATCAGGTGGAAGGAAGGGAGAAGTTAGGGTTAGGATTCGTTTCAGATAAAGGTAAGCAGCAGGATTGGATGTGGGGAGTGGTTATGATTATTTTTAGAGAGACGTAAGTGGCACAATTGGGTGTGGGGTTCTGTTAATGTTAGGATACATTTTAGAGAAAGGTAAATGGCAGGATCAGATGTGGGCAGGGTCAGGACAAGAGGTGGGTTGCCCTGGGCGCAACATGTATTGTAGGGATGGGGGGAGCCGCAGGTTCCTTCTACTATAAGGCTGACAGGAGTAGTGACAGCGGCATCACTACTTCTGTCAGCCAAGGGCTGGAAATGGCAAGGAGAGTAGGAGAGAATCGGGAGGAGGTGCGGGCTGTGCTCTCCCTCTCCCCGTCCCCCTCATAAACTCACACATGAGGAAGGGGGTGCAATTTGGCATCTTTGCCCTGGGCACTGGATGATCTTGTCCCAGCAGTGGATATGGGGACAGGTTTGATTTAGGAACAGGTTTAGGTAAAAAGTGTCAGGATTGGGTCTGGGGCTGGGTTAATGGTAGGATAGTTTTGGGAAAAGGTAAGGTGCAGGGGTGAGTGTGGGGACAGGCTTGTGTTAGGATCAGTGTTAGGTAAAAGAAAGTGTCAGGATTAGGTTTCGGGAAAGATGTCAGGGCTGGGCTCAGCCCTTCCTTCTCTGAGCTGGCCGCTCAACTGTCGGCTAACTGCCAGCTCCTATCTCTCCACAGTTACTCAGCTGCTGATGATATCCTGCTCGTCAGTC